>JBCEWB010347919.1:0-40188 GCA_039654565.1 Peronia peronii | reverse complement strand
ATGTTTACACGTCAAGAAGAAGTGAGGAAAGAATGCGGGACAGCAAGAAGGAGAAGGAGAAGAGATGTCTCCCCTGGAACATCGAGGATGACACCCCATGGGAGACCAGTGGGTAGTGGTGGCAGTAAGTAGAAGCAGTAGCAGTCATACTGGTAGTAAGTAGTACAATGTACTAGCAGTATAGTAGTACATGTAATAGTAGTTGTGATGGTAATGGTGATGATGATTGCGCGGCGATGGTGGTGATGGTGGTGGTTGTATGTAGTAGAGGTGGTGGTAGTAGTCTAAGTAGTAGTCTGTAATAGTGCTGATGCAAATAGTGATAATAGTAGTAGTAGTCTGTAGTAGTGGTGGCTGTGGTGGTTGTGGTCGTGGTGGTGGTATTGGTTCTGATAATAATAGTGGGGGAGAAGGGGGAAGGGAGACCAGAAGAGCGGGATAGAAAAAATAATACTTAAAAGCAACAGAGACAGTTATCAGTAGCAGCAGGTAGATTTGATGATGACAAAGACATCAGCACCAACAGTTCAAGCAATAGCGCTGTCTTTTGTTAATGTTGTTCTTAAACCATATTGCGTTTTTGTATGAAGCATAACTAACGGTGCTTCTCCTTGTGAGCGACGCGTAGTTGGGACTGTCGCGCCGGGCATAAGGAGATGGTCTCCTACAATTCTTGCTTGATTGATTTTGGAGTGCCATTTTTCTCGGGCGAAGCAGCTACGCTTCACGCATAAGGAGAAGCATCCCAACGCGTATAACATCTTGTATTTATGTGCGTCTTAAGCAGTGTCTATAAACATTTAAGTACACAGTTATGCCTTGGCATTGTGTTTGCAATACGTGCTGTGTATTTTTGTGTATTGAGCAATGCCTTTAGCATCTGAGCATATGCCTGTGTCCTTGGTTTCTGGCGATGACTTACTATGTTTCGCAGATAAATAGGCTTGGACAATCCCGGACAAGGGTGATAAATTGGGACTTTGATCTACTCAAGAGAAAGAGAGCCGATTCTGCTCACAGCGGTACCTGCTGTTGCCCTTGTCTGTCAACCCTAGAACATTGACAGTTTTTTTGTTTTTTTTTTTAACGAGTCTTGTTTGCTGATTTGTCTTTCTCTGTCTAGACCTGATTAGAACAAACACGACTTTTCTTTCTTTCTTTCTTTCTTTCTTTCTTTCATCATTTCTCTTTTTTCCTTAGTTTCTCTTTCTTCCTTTGTTTCTTTTTCTTTTTTTCTCTTCCCTTTATCCTTTCTGTTTCTGTCTTTTTCTTTTTTTCCCCTTTCTTCTTGCTTTCGTCATTATATCCGTCTCTCGCTATATCCCTGTCACTCTCCATTTCTCTCTCTTTCTCGTGCTCGTCTCTGCGCTCCTCCACTTGTTTATTCCATTCTGCGTCCTCTCATATCTCATTTATTCTTTTTTTCAACTTTTTTAACGTCAGCAGCTGCTCTCCCCTCTGCACCCCCCCCCCCCTTTTTTTCCTTAACGTTTTTTTTCTTTTTTATTTCATCATTCTTCCAACCTGCCAGTTATGTGTTGTTGTTGTCGTCGTTGTTGTTGTCGTCGTTGTTATTGTTGTTGTTGTTGTTGTTGTTGTCTTTCTTTCAATCCGAGATGATGAAAAAAGAATTTTCAGGACCCAGTCACCTGCAAGCTCATTGTATCCTTCCATTTGTGAAGGCTTTAAGATAGAGCTAATCATAAGATTTGGGGCTTTAATGGTCGTTTTCTAATGCTGAAAAGGGCGAGTGTAAAGGCAAGAGTTAATTTACACTGCCTTTGATGCTGGAAACCCCACTGGGAAAGAGAGGGACACAAGACCGTGTTTTTTTTCTGTCTGGGTTTTGGATTATTATTTTTTTTTATTTTTTTTTTAAATCCGGTCTGGCTCTGTAGATGCGATGGCAAATGTTCCTTGAAATCCATTTCCACGCTTGTATTGGTCACTGTCTTTGATATTGAGATAGTTGCTGTCTGTGTATTTACTTGTTCACCACTTGCTGCACTGGTGTGGTTGTGTGTGTATGTAGGGGGGGGGGGATTTATTTATTTATTTGTTTATTTATTTATTTATTTATGTATTATTATTATTTTTTTTTTTTGGTGGGTCAGGTTTTTGGTCTGCGTTCTAGGTCTGTATTGTTATGTGCGCATTCACAGCGCTGTCTGCTGTTTTTGTTGTTTGTTTGTTTGTTGTCGTCGTCGTAATTAGACCTATTGCCGTTATTGTTGTTGTTGTTGTTGTTGTTGTTGTTATAGCTGCTGCCGTTTGCTGCTGCTACTTTTGTTGTTGCTGTTGTCGTGGTGTTGTTGTTGTAATTGTTGCTGTTATTCTTGTGTTGTTGTTGCAGTTACTGCTGTTGTTGTTGTTGTTGTTGTTGTTCTTGTTGTTGTTGTTGCTGCTGCCGAGATGGCAGTGGGCCTGGGAGTGGTGGTAGCGATGGTGGTCGTCATCATGGTCATTGCTTTTACCGTTACCTACAAAAACATTCCTTAACAACACACAACGACCAGAACCTATCTCGACTTTTGGCGCTGTTGGCATACTTTAGTTTGTTTTGCTCCGAATTACATTCATTTACCCCACCGTCAAACTTAGACTAAGGAAAGCAATACAAGATTACAATCGCACAAGAGTAAATCAAGTTTGCCTATTATTTTGGAAAGTTGTCAGGCTGGAGAGCATGAGCAGCCTACCGATTGTGTACATGCAGTTAATGATTTATGGCGCATGTGGCTGGAGTCGCTACTTGAGGGTTCTCTGTCTTTGTTGACAGAAGCCTGAAGTGGGGTGAGGGATCGCCATTACCAGTAAGTAACGGAGAACATATCAGCAAGTGCAAGGAGCAAGGGAGAGGGAAGTGGGGAGAATGTGAAACACAATCATCTGGAATTTTATCATTATTATTATTATTATTGTTGCTGGTGTTGTTGTTATTGTTATTATGATGAAGAAATCATGAGAGGGATGAAATAGGATAACTGTAGCAGCCCCCCCCCCCTCCCTCAAATAAACATGGGCACATTGCTGCAGAAATCTGTTGTGCCACATAGCGGGAGTTGTTTGATAGTGAAAAGATTTTCTTCTATTTCAGTTAACAATGCAATTATGGTTATTTTAAGAAGTATCTTAATGCATTTAGCCAATACTTTCTAGCTCAATAAAAGTTGAGAGTGTGAGAGATAAAGTTGTAGGATGAAGGAGCAAAGCTCAGTGAATTCAAATAAAAATTTTAATAAATAGAGTTGAGAGCAAGAGGGAAATTGTACGAGCAAAGAATGACAATGTGTTATCGTAGAGCCATGTGAGAGAAAGACACAGAATAATAGATAGAGTAGCAAATTTAGTTGGGGGGAGGGGGGAGGCAGGGGCGAGGCAAGGAGAAAGGAGGGGTTGGGGGGGGGGGGAGGAGGGGCTATGAAAGACAAACGTTTCCGATAAAGGAATGAAGCTCAGCCTATTGATATCCAGGAATATAGAGAGTTCAACGAAAGAAGGTAGTTATGGGAGGTAGATATGACAGAAACATAATATGAATACCAATCGATCTAGTAACGAGTGATACAAATGCGCCCATAGGTCAGATAAAACTATCGATCTTGGCAGTTTGTCTCCTTCATCATGTGACAGATATCCTAGCCTGGGCATAGTCAGGCCTAAAAGGCTGGCCCGAACACTCGTCTTTTGGCTTATATGTACAAAATAGCAAAACTCGGCTTTGTGTGGGGAGAGAAAGGAGATGAAAGAAACGGGACATGTTAGGCTGTTAGAAAATGATGACATTGATCAATCATTCAATGTCTTGGTGATTTTTAAATATAACAGAAAATATAGTTAGAATTGGTGATGATATATGTGAGGATGGAAGAGGGAAGGAGGAAAGTGAATAGAGGGAATGTGTTGGGGAAACTGGCGCTTGGTGGTCAAAATACTCTGATGTGGTTCACTGACACCTAGTTTATTTGGATATGCCACTGTGCCATGGGCGTATCTGTCTTGTTAAGGACGAGAACAAACGGGAGTTTTGTGGTGACAATAAAGCAAATAGAGTAATCTGATATCATGGTAAAGGAATCCAATATGGTGAGCACTGCATTTACCAAAGTGTGTTGTTTTAACTGGAGAGCTAACACGTTCATCATGCAGCCTCCAGTCCGAGCTTTTTTTTTTTTGTAGTTAATGTGAGAGCCATTGCAGTAACTGTGGTCTGCATTTCTGTGACAGGAATGGGACCAGCTGAAAGCTGTGAGTTATAATGCCTACAAAAGAACCAGTGTATATCATTAACCAGTTGAAAGCCCATAACAGAAATAAACCACCGATTGAAAACCAAGAACAGAGTTAGACCGCCAATATTGAAAACCAGTAACAAAAGAATCACTTCATAGTGTAGATTTATAAACTATAGTCACACCATAATTTCGTGTCTGGTCATGGCTCCACAGCCCAGCCCAGCCAAGCCAGTCTCACCCTGAAGCTAGAGCTTGGCTGAATTCCCTCCCTCTAGACAGCACAGAGACATTCATTGGTCTGGGGCCCTTGGGTCCTTTAGCAACTTTGCGGACAATTACTCCAATTGTCTGTTTGGGTGGGCTAAATAAGTGACATCTGGGACAAACGATTTGTTTTGTCCAGACCAGCCCCTACTGTGGACCAGCAATTAATACTAACCCTGGGCCAACATCTGTGCCGAGTTAACTGGTTGCCAAATTACTTGAGGGTCCTATTCATGGTAAGCACAGTTCGTTTGATTTTCTATTAGTGCATGGCCAAGCGTGGTTTCCCCACTGTCTGTGACTACCGACAGTTACCCCCACAGTATCAAGCCTTTGATGTACATGTAATTGCATATGTATCCACTTTATAATCAACTGAACATATGCATCCACTTTATAATCAATGGGGATTTTTTTTTAAATCAACACTTATTTCTTCCCTGTACCAGACACAAAGGTTGTTGAAGAGACAGTAAACAGTGTAAAGAAGGAAAAAGTAAGTTTTCTTCTTGTCATTTGAAAAACTGATTTCAAAAGTTTTTACTAAAAATATGATGATATGAAGAAAACAGTTTCCTTATAAAATATTATGATATGAAGAAAACAGTTTCTTTATACAAAGATAATGTACATTTCGAACAAAGAATGTAAAAGTCACTTATTCCTTCTCTATGTAGCTTGTTCAACACTCTTGTGTCTGGAAAAGGGAAATTACAAGGCTGGTAAAAAAAAAATCCTCATTGAAACTATGCATCCACTTTATATAAATAATCAGTTGAAGTATTCCTAAGGAAAAATGTCTCTTTTTTTTTCTTTAAAACTAACGGAAAACAAAGAAATTCATTTCTGCCATCAGTTGTGCAGTTTTCAAATTGCAGCAGTTTTTCTGGAGTCTGCCTTGTTCTCATGCTACTCCTGACTTAAGATTTTAAATGCTTGTGTGTGTGGATATATGTTACCAGTATATAATGTATCATTACTGTGAAAGGAATTTCCTTTTGAGGACAAATAAAGCTGTCTTGTCCTGTCCTGTTCTGACCTGTTCTGTCCTGTCCTGTTCTGACCTGTTCTATCCTGTCCTGTTCTGTCCTGTCCTGTTCTAACCTATTCTGTCCTGTCCTTTCCTGTTCTGACCTGTTCTGTTCTGTCCTATCCTGTTCTGAACCGTCCTGTTCTGAACTGTCCTGTCCTGTTCTGAACTGTCCTGTCCTGTTCTAACCTATCCTATCCTGTTCTGACCTGTTCTGTCCTATCCTGTTCTGTCCTGTCCTGTTCTGAACTGTTCTGTCCTGTCCTGTTCTAACCTGTTCTATCCTTTCCTGTTCTGACCTGTTCTGTTCTGCCCTATCCTGTTCTGAACTGTCCTGTTCTATCCTGTTCTGAACTGTCCTGTTCTGTCCTGTCCTATCCTGGTCCAACCTGTTCTGTCCTATCCTGTTCTGAACTGTCCTGTTCTATCCTGTCCTGTTCTGAACTGTCCTGTAATGAACTGTCCTGTTCTGTCCTGTCCTGTCCTGCTTTTCCTTGTCCTGTCCTGTCCTGCCTTTCCTTGTCCTGTCCTTCCTGTCCAGTCCTGGCCTGCCTTTCCTTGTCCTGTCCTGTCCTGTGTTGTCCTGTCCTGCCTTTCCTTGTCCTGTCCTGTCTAGTTCTGTTCTGTCCTGTCCTTCCTGTCCTGTCCTGTCCTGCCTTTCCTTGTCCTGTCTTGTCCTTCCTGCCCTGTCCTGTCCTGCCTTTCCTTGTCCTGTCCTGTCCTGTCCTGTCATTCCTGTCCTGCCTTTCCTTGTCCTGTCCCGTCCTGTCCTGTTCTGTCCTGTCCTATCCTTCCTGTCCTGTCCTGCCTTTCCATGTCCTGTCCTGTCCTGTCCTGCCTTTCCATGTCTTGTCCTGTCCTGTCCTTCTTGTCCAGTCCTTCCTTTCCTTGTCCGGTCCTGTTCTGTCCTGTCCTGTTCTGACCTGTCCTGTCCTGTTCTGTCCTGTCCTGTCCTGCCTTGTCGTGTCCTCTCCTATTCTGTCCTGCCTTGTCTTGTCCTGATTTGCCTTGTCTTGTCCTGTCCTGAACAGTCCTGCCCTGCCTTGTCTTGTCCTGTCCTGTCCTGTTCTATCGTGCCCAGCCTATCCTGCGCCTGCCCGATCAAAAGAGGTTCATTCCTGGATTAAATTTGTTTGAGTATGTGAAAGTTGTGATCTTATAAATTGCTGATTTATTCACATTCTGAGCCATGCCGAGACTCAGGAACTGTCTCAGAACATGGAATGTTTGTAGCACGCTGGTCCATGAGCCATTACCTAAGGAATGCTCACTCACTTACAAGCCTGAATGCCAATACTAATAGGGCCGTGAGTTAAAACAACACATATGGTGAAGATCACTGGTGCATATAAAATTAGATTAACTCATGCGCTCAGGCTATCAATCAAGCATTGACAGGAAAACTCTGTTTCTTCCTTTTTTTATTCTCTATTTCTCTTCCTTTTTCTTTCTTTCTTTTTCTTTCATTTGGTTTTCTCTTTTTCTTTGTATTTTTCCTTTCATTTTCTCTTGCTGTCTTTCTTTTTCTCTTTCTCTTTTCTCTCTTTCTTTCTGTCTTTCCTGTTCTTTCTTTCTTTCTTCTTTCTTCATTTTTCTTTGTCTTTGTTTCTTTTTTTTTCTTTCTTTCCATTTCTGTGATTCTTTTTGTTTCTTTTTTTCTTTCTTTCTTTAATTTCTTTCTTTTCTTTTTTTTTTCTTTTTTATTCTGTCTTTGTTTCTTCTTTCTTTCTTTCTTTTTTTCTGTTACATTCCCCCCATGGTCTGTAGTTTTGGAGATGGCCTGAACTTGTGTGGAAAGCCTGAGAGATTGGCGCTGACCATGAGGCAGATAGCTACTTGTTGTGATATTTTTGTTGTTAGCCAGCCATTCACTGTGGCTGGAATCATTTCACCTTGCAGATTTATTCATGGGATATCAACCAGCAGTTCTTTGATTTATGTCATGTCCCATTTAGCTGAAAGGTACTGGAGAGCATGTTATTCAGATGAACATATTTTTTTCTCTTTTTTCTAAAGAAAGAGATGGAATAACTGATATTTGCTTTCACATTGGTATTATTGATGCATAATGTTGCATTTGCTTGTAAGTGCTTCATGTTGTTTAGCTGATATATAGACATGCTCTTCATTACAAGTGCTGTTTCAGACACAAGGATATGCCTTTTGTGAAAATGAGCCGGACGTTATCTGTTGTATGCTGCCTCTTATAATTTATGTAGATTATTTCCCAACAATCCCATGTGGTCCATGTATTTTTCACAACATATCTAACCCATTGTTTTGGTAATGCATTGATTTCAGCTGGAGTTTATTTTGTCTGTTTCACTTTTGCCAGATTATTATCTTCGTGTTTGGATTTCCCAAGAACGCAGTGGGTCTAGCTATTTTTTACAGTATATCTATAATCGCCTGGTAGTATATGTACATTGAATTCAGTTGGAACTATATTCTGTTTGTTTTGTTTTTTTGCTTGATTGTATTCTTTATGTGTGGAAAATGTGAAAATATGTCACACACAGCCAGTGGACTTTACAAAATAAATCATTCACTCATGCGGATTCTGTTACCATTCAACAGTAAAGCACAAAATATCTGATAGGACAAGGTGAAACATGCTGATCATGCAGATTTTGTTATCATAACGTATCTGAGGTCTGTGTCACTGGGATGCACTTTTATCTTAAGTCTTTGGTCAAGTATTTCAAGTTCACCCTTGTTGTATCCACAGATCGTTCACCTGACATTGACAATGACAGTGATGACGACGATGGGCCAGAATTCAATGATTTCTCATCCAATGACGACATGAGCGACAGTGAACCCACTATGACAGAACATGAGGCTCGAGCCAGGCAGAGGAAGCACAGTAGAAGCAAAATTCGACCGGCAGCTACAGTGAGTCACTTTAAAAGTACCAGTGAATGTGCATTCGTGAAGCCTAAGATAGTGAAAAAACTAAAGGAAAGAAGGACAGAAAAAGAAAACAAAGAAACAAAGAAAAATGCATGGCATTGTAGATTGAATAGTTACAGAGCCAAACCAATCAGTTAGTGATTTTTACCCTGCGAAAAAAAACAAAAATTTCTTTGTCATCAACTAAAACAACATTCTGTGTATATTCCCATATTTTGACAAAATTTTGTCAAGTCAGGATACTCAAGATTTTTTGACGTTTCAGCTTCTGCCATAGAATTAAAAAGTATAGGGGAAAAAAATGAATTCTTTTTTCTCATTTTGAGATGGCCTGATCCATTTGTCATGCTGTAATTACTAATTATAAGACTGTCCAACATTTCAGTGGAAATGAATCATAGATCAACTTTTGTGCTCAATATGTATAATTAGAATGCATATGTACCTCATGACCAGTTTCTCACTGATTAGATGATACAGCCCTGTATCAGACCATTATTCCATTTGTAATTTCAAGTAATTGTAAATCTTTTGCTTGTCTCGTTTTCAGCAACGTAACATCAAACAGAAGTTCAGAGCACTGTTAAAGAGATTCAAGATATCAGAAGATGTAAGTGATAATGCCATTAAGGAAAGGAGTTTTTCCAATGTCTGACTTTGTATATAGGATTCATAAACGTCAAAAACTTGTATCCATAGAACTGTGGAGTTTGAGGCCAGGAATAGAAAATGGATGGTTTTCATATTACAGGTTTTCATAGCTTTACCCCGGAAACCCTTTGTCATCTTGAACTTGCACAAACCAATTGTAAAATATTACACGTCGTGTGTGTTTTTTTTGTTGTTTTCTTTTCCTATTTTTGCCTCTCTACCATGTAGATCGATTTCACATTTGTTTTGATGACAGATATATAGATATCATTATTTTAAGGGAAAAGAATTTGAAATTCCTTAATCAGAAATAAATATGCAGACTATTTTTCCAGTGCACTTTCTGTAATTTGTTCTTTCTTTTTTTTTCACATTTAAAAAAAAATTTGTTGTTGCTTATTGTGTTTTTTTCTGTTTTTTTTTTAAATAAGAAGGTAATCTTATTCATCAAATAGGTAATTTTTTCACTTTTGATGCACAATAATGCAGAATTTCAAATATGACATTTTACATCATTTTTCATTGGCTCATCATCTGTTATGCTTAAGTTCTTATGTAATTTCAACATGCAACTCTTCTGTCCCTGGCTTTGCTATGGCAGGTACTGACCACACTGGATTCTGAGGCTGACCATGACAACATCCCCAACCCTCAAGAGCTGGATGACCTCTTTGATGAACTGGAGGATTCTGACAGTGGCCCTGAACTGGACACCATGAGTGTCATGTCTACACCAAAACCAAAATTACGGTCAGTTTCCTATCAGTCTTTATTAAAAGGACAAATTTAAATGACCAAATTTTGTGTAAGACTTGATGCCGAAAGATATCTGGCTGGCTCATTATAATATATGCTGCTCCAGGTAACTATCATAATTCATACTACATGGATGATATATCCCTGATGATGAGCCACCCAAATTTCAATTTTTATCCCATACTGAATGTTGACATTCAGTTTTGTTTGATTATAATCATAGCAATTCCATATTATGTTGAAGAAACATGCCTGAGATCCGAAATAAAAAATGTGAAGGACAAAAGAACCAGATTTTTGTTATAATCAGCTATGTATGTGATAGCATTATTCATCATCTACAAAAAAGAATGGGAATTCTTTCATACTTTTGAGGAAAACAATAATGTTTCAAAAAAGGAATTAAGAAAACAAGAATTAAAAAAAGATTCTCCAGATGTCAGTTGTACTGCAGAAAATAATGTTATATGTCACTTTTTTTTGCTTGGTGGTGTAAGATTATATACAGGATTCTCAGTTATTGGATTATTAGCCCTGTCCACCTGAGCCTTGGAACATCCTGTACCTGGGCTCCTGAACATAATATGCCAAAAAATCATACCCAGTGCACCCAACATCAGTGATATAATCAAGAATTTTTCTGGGACCCAAATGATTATCATCAAATGTTAGATCTATCAGTGGTGAAGTGAAGTTTTTATTCCACATAGTACCTAAATCATCAGGTGCATCCAGAACTGAGAAAGCCCGGTAAACCGGGTTAAGCATAAGACCATTTTCTGATCATAAACATTTTTTGGTGAATTTTCTCAAGCAAATACCAACATTGTCCCAGGTTTTACGTGCGCTTGTTGTATGTCCATGGAAAAGCCATCAGAGATGTTTATGACAGCTTTGTTTTCCTTTTCAGTCCTTTCTTTGCTGGACGAGGCACAACACCAGAAGCTGCAGAGCTGCCTAAAACATCCTCGCAGGTGAGCTCAGAGCATGCAAGAGAGTGGCACCTTAATATCAGGGGATCATTATTGGCTGATATGAATCAAAATCAATGACATCCAGTGAAAACATTTTCTTTTTGGGGAATTTTTAAAAAAACAACTGCTGAAGCATCTAGTGAAACATTATCTTTGGGGAGTAAAAACAAGTAAAATGGACTGCTGAATTGTAAACTATGATATGTTATTCTTGTTGCTCTTTCAAATATATGCCTAAGCAGTGGAGAGTCCATTATTGCACAGTTTTTCTGATTAAAAAAAAAGCCAATGTCAAAGTTGATGCACAGCTGAAGAATCTGGGAGGAGAAGCTCAAATGAAATGAAATTAATAATACTTACTTTTATTCATTATGTCATCTTTGTTTGATTATGTTATGCCATAAAAGATGTGACTGGTATCCCAAACTAGAAATGTCAAGGTGACAAGAACAGAAATTATGTGAAAGCCACATTTTATTATCCAAGACAATGAATAGGAATGGTTTCAGAATTTCGAGAGAAACAGTGGTGCTTGTGAAAGAAAAAAATTGAAGCTCAGATTACCACTTGTGGTGAGAAAATATTGGGTGGCAATGGTATTATATGCTAGTTTTTTGTTGTTGTTGCAAGACTTTATATCGATAGATAACTCATTTTCTTATTTGCAGGAAGTCTTCCGTTCTCAAGATGAAACACCAGTCAAGCGCAGTGATTCAGATTTACATACAGTAAGTGTTACTGTTGATTTTTGTATTTATTGTTGTGATCCCAAACAAATGTTTGCATGCATGAGATGGGAGAAAGGAGGGGAAAGAAATAGCAGAAGTTCTGTTCAGAGCCTGAAATGATATAGTTTGCTGCTTTGACCCTTATGTGAATAGCCAAAATTTGTCTACAACCTCAACGGTCGGGTTGAATAAGTCATGAAATAGGTCTTATCTCAGGAATAATTGACATATTGAATTAGTTAATGGAACACTGTTGTCATACAATGGGCTCTTTGAGGGGGCCAATTTGTTCTTTTTTTTTCAAAATACACGACAGTGAAATCAAAAAACCTTAGTTGTCGACTTAATCAGTAAACTTTTTCACAAAATATCCAGAGCTTACAATTGTGTCAGATATGGCTGTAGACATGTAGGAAATGGGCAGTGTGATTCCATGAAACCCATTACAAAGCAAACTGTTATCCCACTGTGTGTAGCAGTAGAAGTTGCGCTTTACTGTTTCAGTCTTAGAGTTGCATGTAAGCACTGCAAGATCTGCTGGGCATGCATGCACCCCCTAGCATTAGCAACACAATGCACATTGTAGTCCTCATCGATCAGTCTGCTGACTGACTAGGTCAAAGTGTTTCTCAGCTGATCTAGACCAGGTATTTTGACATGATATTTTCCACTTTATAGCTGTCAAAGCTGGCCATGAACATAAAAATTGCATTGAGATGGCAATGCAAGATAGATGTTTTTTACAATAATGGAGGAGAATATGAAAAATACCCACATGGCAATTTGAATAGACTGATGTTTTTAGTTAATGTATGTTCTGATATGTGTTTTGTTGGTACCTTTGCTGTGTAAGCAGGAGGCAGACACTAATTTGAAAGCAAAAAAAATCTATATGGCCATATTGCTGGCAGGTGCAGTCTGTGGGGTATGTTTCAGCACATCACATCTGTTTTGCCGACCAGATTATTAATCTATAGGGTGCTCTGCAAAATACAAACTTGTTAAAAATTGGACACAGAATTCCAGCACTGAAAAGTGAAGCCGAGAAAATTCACAGAGAGCAATGGAGTAGATTCTAATTTTTGAACCTTCTGTCATTCATGCTGTCTCATTTTCAACAAAAAATGCTATATATGATTAATTTGTACTGAATGTATTTTCTCTTGCAACTGGAAGGAGAAGCTCAAATGAAATTAGTATTAACATTTTTTTGATATGTCATCTTTATTTGATCATGTTATGCTGAAATACACAACTGAAATCCCGAACTAGAAAATCTCAAGGTGATAAGAACCAGAAATAATAATCTGAATCAAAAAATATATGTAAAAGCCAGATCCCTTTTTTGTTAAATTTAATAAAATGAGCTAATTGAGGCTTACTTTTATCTAGTTTATGGTCATTATTTGACTTTTTTTTTTATCTTTGGATTCCAAAGAATCTGTTTTTTTCATGTGGCAGAAAACAAAAATGATAGTCATAGGAAAATGAAGTTGATATAACAACATTCTTCTTATATAATGGCAAATTTGTTTGTGTTAAAAGTGGAAGCAATGATAACATGCTTTAACTTCCGGTGCATTGAAGTTCAGTGTCTAGTATTTATAAAGCTATGGACAATGGAAGCTCTATTACTCCCCTTTGCCAGACACAAGGGGTGTTGAACAAATATGGTAATTAAGGAAAAAATCACTTCTGGGTCCTTTGCTTGAAACATGTCACAAAATACAAGCCACAAAAAATTCAGTACAGTTTATGGTATGAGGAAAATGTTTTCTTCATATTTTTATAATTTTGTCTGAATTTTTGTGATTGATCTTTCAAATGAAAAAGAGTAAAGTGATTTTTTTTTCCTTCTTTACACTACTTGCTCACCACCTCTTGTGTCTGGTAAAGGGAAGTAATAGGGCTGGTCACAACCATCTCCCATTGCCTGGGACAAAATAATGAAGTAAGCCCACCATTATTTCCACTCTCCTCCTGAGCTATAGCATAGAGAGATCAAAATAAAAGAAGAAAACATATTCAGACCTAAAGTAGTGTCAGATGCTGGCAGAAGATATAGTGCTCAGGAGAAGTAGGACTGTTTTTGCTTGGTCCACAGTACCATGATATGCTGTAGCAGCTGTGATAATGTATGAAAAATGCAGTACTGTTGGACCTCAGATTGTATAAGGTGTGAAATAAGTGTTATAAACAGTGACCAGCAAATGTTGTAATAAATAGTCATCTGTAATTATTAGATCCCATAGCTTAGAAACTGCTGTAGTTATCCAGTTCCTTGGCTCAGAACTGCTATAACAGAACCTGAGATAGTTCTTAAAATGTTCCCTCAAACTCTTGTAGACAGTGGCAACAGAAATGCCACAGTGCCTCCTGGAATGATTGTACTATAAAGACATGGGATAGAAACTGCTACGATTGGGCCTGAAATAGACCTACAGTGTTAACCCAGACTTGCTCTCACTGGCAACAGAAGTGCTGCAGTGTCCCCTAGAATGATTGCACTGTAGTAACATCTATACTGTAAATCTGTAACAAAACCCACAATACGCTTATGGACTCAAAAACTGCTGAATGGATCCATATGAAATTTGGCACACAACATTGTTGCATATAGATCTGTGTTTCTATGCACATAAACCCAAAAAAAGCTTATTATCTTTGATGTTATTCTAGAAATGCAATAATAATTGAATAATAAACTCGCGAGGGTGCTTGATCCAAATTGTACGTGCAATAGTTTGACGCGATCAAAACACGTTTTCTTTGAGTAACATTTAGTTTAATCAAACAAAATATCAACATCGAGATGCGCATGCTTTGCTGTACACTTTAAGTTGCAGGGCTATATTTGAAAAATCTCCCATGGAGGCCATGGGTTCTCAACTAGTAGAATACAGATTTCCTAGCTCAGGATTGCAAAGACAGAACTTTAGATAGTTCTACATAATTCCTGCAAAGTATTTCACGCACTGGCAACTGACTCACTACAGTATTCCTTGGAATGATGCTAGTACTATAAGAACATGAGAGAGAGGTCTTTCAAATAATTTTGAATGTTGCAAGAGCCCATGCTGAACATGCTCGATGTTGCAAGTACAAAAGACCTCGTGTTGCATGGCATAGGTATTGTCCAATATTCCAACCCATCATTCTTAACCATTCCCTGCCAAACCCTGTGGGTTTTCTATGTCAGCTCCCTCCCTCCCTGCTGAATGGATATGACACTTCTTGATGCATATTTGACCATGGTCCATTTCTTTGTCGATTGCCGTTGGCTTTTGTCTATTTTAAACAGACCCATCGTCATCTCAGGAATGTGTTTCCCCACTTTCATTCTGATCTACTATGCCATGCTAACTCCTTTCTCACCAAAATGACATGATGCCTCAATGCATTTTTGACGAGTGTCATGCTTTCTCTATTGATCTGTTTGTATCTATGTTTCTCATGTATATTTTGTCCACATTGTGTCTGCTCTGAATGTGATACGTTCATTTTCATTACGATTTGGTTTTCTTCTCATACCAGACCGTCATGTCACAACTGTGTCAGGAAGTATGAACATTTTTATTCTTGCTTTGCTAGTGGCTGAATTTTTTTTTAGTATCATAATTTTTATTTTATTATTTTTTTTTTTTTTTGCTTCCATTCAGTTGTTTATTTTGTTTTGTCCTTTTTTTTTTTCTTTCGTTGTCTCAGTTTACCTTCCTTCTCTCTTTTTTAATCAGAAACTTGATACACTATCGCTGAAGTCTTCTCATCCAGTCCCCTCTCTAAGCCACTCTCCTGGTGAAGGGCTAGCTGATAAACTGTACACTTCCTGAAACAAAGACTTTGCTAATTTTGCATAATTAACCACATTATATCACCTGTGATTTTCTGGTTTGATCTGCTCTGTCCCACTTTCCCTTCCTTGCTCAATGCAGTCCAGTTTTGATTTATATTGTGAATGTGTGCAGTGATTTTGCTCATCTATCACCGGATATTGTGGTGGCTTGAAGTGAAACTCATCTGGCTTGTTAAAAAAATTTCTGATTTTTTATCTATTTCTTTTTTTTAAAATCCAAATGAGCAATTTTGTTTTTTCTCTCTCTCTCTATCTCTCTCTCTCTCTCTCTCAAGTTTATATTATAAAATGTTAATAGATGTTTTTAGTGAAATAAAGCTAGCAGATTATATCGAAAATCGTTTGCTGAAAATTCTTAATCAGTACTAATACTTTTAATAGAGTGAATTTATCCACCTGTGACTGTAACAAGCACACAGAATAAAATGTTACAATGCTCCAGAGACCTAAAAATTTGAAAATGTTAGGCATAAATTGCCTCAGACAGAGTAAGTCTGTATAGTACGGCACACGGCTAACTCTGGCATAGGTGCATAGTTTCTCCCATGCCATTCACTATTTATAGATGTGTCTAACATGGTGGTGTGTGTCTGTATGCATGTATTTGTGTGCTACTTTTGTATTGAGTCCACATTGCCTCTTGCAGGCTTGACCCACATCCTGTTCAAACTTCAGGGCTGAAATATCTGCTTTCTGGTAGCACTTCAGTAAGCTGTTATTGGCTTTGATTGGCACCTTACATACAAAGATGAACCAGTCAGTGCACAGCTACCAGGAAAAAAACTCATCGTGAACAAATTTACATGTATCGTAAGAGCAGCTGCTGATTCATACATCTAGATTAGCTTACAGGATGTACTCTTTCTTTCTTTCATTCTTTTTTTTTTTTCTGTCTTTTTTGTCTGTTCTTTATTTTTTCAACCCAACAACAAAATTTTTTTATTCTGTTTTATTTTTCTCGTTTCAACTTGTGAAACTAGAAGCTTTGATGAAAAGCAGGATTAAATTTGCTCAGCCATTAGCTGTGATCAAATCCAGTGAGTTGAGGAGAAATTAGAATTAGATGGATGCCATTAGACATGAAGTTTGACTTGCATACATTTAGTCACAGTGAAAGAAGCAATAAGATTAAGGTAGCTATCATGTGAAGAAAAGTGGATTCAATCTTAGGTCTAGACTGTAGTTTTAGTTTTATTTGTCTTTTCCAACAATAAAAATATTTGTAATTCAAGGAAGACATCAAGGAAGACATTCCTGTGTGTAAACCTGGCAAATTCAGTTTTACCCAGCATTATCATATCAGCATTATTGATAAATTCAACTCACAAATGCTGCTTGTAATATAATATTGTTCATGACAGCAGAGTCAAGCTTGTTTGCTTCTAAACAGTTGTTCATGTGTGTCTATGGGTGTGTGGGATGGGTTGTTTATATACAATTTCAGTAGATTGTGATTGGTTATAGCTGAACATAATACCGCTTCAAAATTACAGGCAAGAATGTACTTGTTTATGTCCAATTTCTGACAAGTGCAATAGTCAGTTAGAATTAAGATATTTTAGCACAGCTTATTGTGTAATAAAACCACATTCTTACAGCAAAGGTTTGTTTCACACAACTCTACATGCCCCCCCCCCCCCCCCCCCCCAACCTCCCTTACTTGACCCCTCTTACTTGCATGTCCTGTGTTAACCTTGTGCATGTGTGCTTCTCTCCACTTTACTGGCCCCGAGGCGACAGTCGGACTTTGACTTTGAAGCCTCAGACTCACAAAATGCCAGTGCAAACGAGGCATCACCTAAACCTCGATCCCCGCGCCCCACAAGCAAAGAGTTTGCCCGGGATCGAATCCGCAGTACCTCCTATAGAGAGAAGAAGAACAAGGCAGCGTTACAGCGCCAGCGCCGGCATAGCGTGGGTGAAGATGAGTCCTTGGTCAGTGGAAAAACTTTCTTCTCCTCATGTTGCCGACTTTGCCTGCCGTATCCACCACTAATCTCAGTACTACCACTACTATGCAACTACTACTACAATTACTATCATGTGTTGGCTTTACTTACTAATTGCATTAACCGTGGAGTTACATTTTGCATAGTTCCTAGTGGCTTTTTGCTAATTGTTTCAGCCTAGTGTGACTTGGCATTTGATTGACAGTGGCACGTGTATCCTTGTAGCTAGCTGATGGTATCGTGTTCTGTATCTTGTCTCTGAATGTGGTCTGGATTGCTTGTACTGATTCTGGCTAGGGATTGTGTTTTCTGACCTTCAGGTCTTCTCATTACAGTCCTTTTGAATGTTTACTGAGAATTATTCATACATACTGATAGTGGCACTATCAATTCATTATATCATGACCAGTTTTTAGGTTAGATTTGTATGTCTTTTACTTATATAAGGTTATATGATAAACTCCTGAGATAAACCTCTTGAACATGGGCCATTTTTATCCTATTTTCCTGGGGTTTATTTTTACTTTTTTCAGAATCTCAAATGATTTAAATGAGCATGTACACAGATTCAACAAACACAAATGCAAGAAAAATTTAGAAGAATGATTTATGGTTGTTGGAACAGTAATGTGCTTCTTAACTGCAAATACATACATCAGTAATCTCATGTAATGTCGTGAAAGTAACCTGAAAGTGGGATTTGCTTTTAGTCATACACAATTTGCATTGTTTGACATGATAATTATAATAACTGCACTTTATGAATATCATTTATTAGCATAATTGTATTTGTATTGAACTATAATCAGAGGATTCTTGTCTGCAACCACTAAGAACAATATTACACCACTTAACTCTGTATCACAATGGATGGGCTGCTGTTTTCTCTTGTGGTCTCGATACATAATGCATGAGTAGGAAATGGGCTGAGTAATGGAAAGTGGGTATGCATTACCACATAATGGTTCATACATATGAGATTACACTACAGGTGTTGACAGAGAATGGAAAAACTCGTTATTAGTCAAACCAGAATGCATTATACTCTCAGGCCATAGTTTTTATACATAACTCAAAATTTCACTATTATGGTTGAAAGAAGAAGAAGCCCTTGTACTTGCCAAAGCAACAAATATTAACACTATTAGACTATAAGTTGTACAGTTGCCTGGAGATTCCAGAGCCTTTGACAAAGAGAGAAAACATTTTTTTGGCCAAATCAAAATGCACTAAACCCACTAGGCCCTAGGTTTTATAAATACATATAGCTATAAACTATGTCACTCTTAGCCAGAGTTTGTACAGTTTCTGTACAGCAGGATGTATCTGTAGTGAATAATACCAAGTTTTCAGCAGTCCTAGAAACTAACCTTGCCTTTGTTGCACTTCTTTTTGTTTGTCTCAACTTGAAATGTCTGAGGGCAAATGCTACTCAGACTTTCAAATCTTTGCACTCGAATGATTTGCTGCATTTTCCAATCTGCTGTGTACTCTGTCAAGCCAAGTCATAAATCTCTCACATGCATCAGACCTTCTGCCAACAATATGTAACTTGACAGCTTTTTGCTTTTGTAGTACCTATTTCACAACGTAGTCTTCAGTCTTTCTTTGTGTTGGCTTAGCTGAACTAGATTGCTTCAGTTATGTGTTTATATAAATTACTGTCCATCAGGTAAGCAAGGTGTACCTTCTTGTATATTTACCCTAAATCTTAGGTTGTTAGTTGCCATTGTCTAGGCCAAAATCATGAACACATACAGTAATTTTTGCACATGGATCTGTGATATTGTTTCCACTAAGTGCCTCTAGAGTAGTCAAAGGCCAGTTGTTTTTGCTTTTGACTTGAAAATAATGATGGCAGGTTTACTACTGTCTGATGTAAGACTAGCATTGATTGCCCAAAATAATTTGCTTTCACTGAATATTTTTTTACCCTGCCAAAAATAATTTATGAGTTTCAAAATTTCAAAACTCAAAAGGCACAAGTACATTTCAAACAAACTAAGCAGGGCATCCCCCCTCAAAAAAATATATATATGATGGAGAACATTTTAGTTTTAAACCAAAAAAAAAAAAACAACATAACCCAAAAGAATAGAAAATGAAACAAATAGGAGGAAAAAGAAAAAAAAAAAAAAAAAGGAAACTGTGAACTGATTGAATCCAGCGTTAAATACATACATGAATTAATTTCATTCTTGCACATAATGCCTGATTAGTCCTTTAATTAAGTGAAGGATTCCCAAAAATATGGAAAGCTTTTCTGAAATTGTCCAGCCAAAAATGCTACTGATAAAGTGACAGAAAAGTATGGAATTATCAGTGTTGTACTATTGCAGCAGCATCTCTTTGTGAATTCAGAATATATGCCTTATTTCTCTTTATAGTCTGTCAGTTGATTCTTTTGGCTCGAAGCTGCTCATCAAGACATAGAATTCTGTTTATCATCTGCAGGCTTTGAATTTATTTGTTTTTCTTGGTTTTGTTATTGTTGTTGTTGTTTTTGTTTTCTTTTTACTTTTCTAAAGGTATATCCATCCTGAATTTAGCTGCTGTCAAATGTGATTGCTCTTTGGCCAAAGAAAAATTTGAACATTTTCATGATTACTACTGTTGAAATTGCTGTGGTCATGTTTAATATTTTTCACACAAGTTTTATGTATAGAATTATGTATGGCCCTCTCCCAACCTCTTATGAAAAAGAAGAAAACTGTGTCTTGTATATGAAATTAGGTTTGTTGTTCCATTGATTTTCTGCACTTGTGTATTTCACTATCGAGTTCTTTCATCTTTGTAATGTTGTAGTTAATGGTTGACACACTCACTCCTCTTTCCTTTCTCACCACTTGCGTGTCTCATCCACTGCTCTGAGTCTTTTTTGCCTTTGCCAATATGTATCAAATCATATATGAATAATTATTTGTATGCTCATGATAATGACATACCTTTTTTTTTATGTATCATATCAAATATTGCATGCAGAGATATCAGTTGACAAAATCCTTGGGAAAAGTCGGAGAAAGTAACAAAGCATTGGTGTGTAGCTCATCCTGATTTTTTTTTTTTTTTTGCCTTTGCTGTTCTCTTTTACTTCATATCACTTTATTTACCATTTTATTTTATTTTTACAATTGGTAGTTTCCAAGATACATTTATGGGTAGTTTTCCTTATAATTCGTTTTTGCCAGTTCTGAAACTTATTTACTACCCCTTTGTACTGCTTCATTTGTGAAATTGGATAGGCTAAAAGTGAAAATGTATGCTTGTTTTTTAAAGTGCTTCTCTATTACCCATAATGTTATTATCAGCTATGGACAAGAATCTTCTTTCTTCTGTTGTGAACAACAATGGTTGCTTGTGTCAAGTTGATGTTACGATACAGCACAATGTAAACTTATTTAGTGTTCATTTTTGTACTAATTACAAAATCTTAATGCTGTGTGACTATGTAATCTCTAGTGTCATTAACCCTAGAAGTGCCAAGGGGCCGATCTGGTCAAAAATGTTTTTGAGTTACTCCTCAAATAGTATGCAGTTCAGGAGAAAAGACATGTTATATTACTTTAAGCTTAACCCCTAAGCCCTGTCCACTGATACACAAATGGTAAATAAAATTCATGTAGGGCCAAGCTGCCAGTTTGTCCAAATATAATAATTGTTTGTGAAATTATTATGTTCTGATGTAGTTATTATAACTCGGCCAGAGAGCTATGAACTAACTTACTGCAGAGGCACCACTATGCTTCAAATCTTTCTTTTTTTATCAGCTTTTCAATGAAATGTTATGACCTTAACAGTTTTAAGATTACATGAGCTAGGTTTAATCACCTGTAACAGAAACTATCCTGCAAAACATTCAGATATGGGCAACAAATTCATCCTCATTCTAATATAACACCACGTTAAGCAGTGAAAATGACAATGTAACTGCCATGCCTGACAGTGATAACTGCAAAACATACTGTTGTATTTTATTTCTCAAAAACCATGTTTGAGCAATTGTAGGCAAGAGCACAAAAAAACTTTTGGTAATGCTTTGTTCAGAGTATCTGTGTGTTGTGAGAGCTTCAGATTCCTTTTTTTTCTTTCGTTCTTTTTTTTTTTTTTAACATATATACATTTGTATAGAGAAAATGAGTCATCTCTTTCAAGATAGCTAGGACTTTGTTAGAGAGAATATCTCAGTAAGTAGATTCACCAATTTTGTAGTATATCTAATTATTTTTTTACCAGTCTGCATTTTATTTAGAAAATTTTCCTTATTTTCTCCTTTTCAGGACTTATTCTATCATTTGTAATAGATATTCTATAATTTTGCAGAGTAAAATTACTTTAGATTCCCAGAAGGAGCCAAAAGAAATTAATTTTTCTTTTAAAAATATATTCTCTGATTTAGTTTCTTGCATAAAATATCTACATCCGAATGATATTTTTGCTTATTATCAATGATTATATCCAAATGCTTGTATTTTTCTATCTTCTCTTATACAATTTTTCTATGATAGGGACAGCAAGTGATCTTTGCTGTTTCTGAAAAATATTATTTCTAATATTTTGCGCTTATCCTCAAAAAACAAAAGAAAACCAAAAAAAAAATTTAAGATATTTCTGATCTTTTTGTTTTTTCATATTAGTGATATCTTTCATTGATGCAGTGAAATGTCACGATGTAGACATTCCTGTTTAATTAATTTAATGTAGAATGTTCATTTCACACATAGGTAAAATGTCTTGAGTTAAATCATTTTTCGAGGAAATTGATTGTGAATTGCCTTTTGAAATTGGTTTATAGTTCCCCATGAATTTCATTTTCTTGAATTGTTAGTTGTACTTTGATGCACGGTATCACCTGTCACATCAGAAATTCTGGACAAAGAACGGATGATAATACAACAACTCACTGAAGTTCCAAATTCTGTTCTCCCTGTGTTCTCAATGCATTGTTTTGACTTCCTTTCAGCCACGCAAGGCCTTGTTAGATCAGCTGAGCACCGTCTTTGATAGTGTGGAGGATCACTTGCCCGAGTCAGTCTTCCTGGTCAGTACCTCCGAGTGGCAAGGTCAGATGTTGGCACAGAAGGTCCAGGACCGTCAATTGCGACTGATATGTACCTGCACGGAGGCAGATGTCAAGGCAGCCATGTGTTTCTTGGTCACCAAAATTCAAAAATTGTAAGTTGATATTACTAAGATTATTAGTATAATATGGTACAGCAGTATTACTGGAAACATGTAATTTTCGAATGCTATACAAACCATGCTGCTTTTTTTTGTTTGTTTGTTTGTTTTTGCAAGAAATGGAAAGTTAACAATGTGAATTTGTGATTTTCTGCCCACCAGAACTTTAAATTAGCCTAGTTGATAACCCAATCATTTGTGATAATTTCATCCATGGAAGAACTTATGTTCACTTCAATTTAATTATACCCACTTTTTTGGGGGGTAAATATTTATTGAGGGCATAGTTCTTGGAAGAAATCATAGGGGAAGTCATTTCAGTGAGAGAAATGATTCAGAGAGTGCTAGCTCATGATTTACATGGCATCTAATGGGCCAATATATGCTGCAAATTATAGCAGAGGCAAATGGGAATAAGTTCTTGTAGTTGGGTATTATTCATTAGATCAGATACAAGACAGACATGCCTATTTGATTACTGCAAATATTACCTTGTCTTCCTTTACATAAGTCATCATGTTTTCATGTGTGTTTCGCTCTTTCAGACTGAGTCACCAGTAAGAAAGCCCACTGCAGTATAAGGGGAGACAAAATTTTTTTTATAAGTTTCACTAAAAAATATCATATTCATATAGAATTTCTTCTGCACATTGCTGTGTTGGAGGTTCCATTTCAGCAGTTTCTAAAGGGAGCTATATTTTGTTACTGAATAGAAAGTTAGCCATTTTGCAAAAATACTGTTCCATAGCTCAGCATGGGAAATAAGGGATGCAAGAATTCTCGTCCCTAGCATTGAATGAATTAAGCTAAAAACTGGTAATCTTACCTATTTCTTTGCCCACAGCTGCAACAGTAATGCTCGCACCCCTATGCCAATCAAAGTGGGTGTGGTGGGTGGAGATGCCTACATCAACACTGTACTGCGTCCTTATGTGGAGCATTTCTCCAACAAGTCCCCAGACTGGCAAAATTACACAAAATTTCTCGTCATTCCGTTTGGTAGGTTTTCAGCACCATCCTCTTTCAGGACTCCATTGTTTCAGTGAAAATTACAGGGGTCCTGAAAATAGTGGCTGGAAAAGTTAAATAAAAGTCTCTTTCCTTGTTAGGAAATGGAAGACAAAAAAAAAAAATATGGTACATGTTCAAAAATCAATTGAAAACAAGTCACTTGTTAGAAAATGAAAGAAAAATTGCTTTACTTCTAAGGAAATGAAAAAAAAAAATCACCTTACTTGTTAGAAAATGTGAAAAAAAATCACTCTGTTTATTACTGCTAGTGTGAAAAGCGTTCATATGTTACAAAAGCTTTGCATGTATTACAAGTGAGCTCAAGAATTGAGAAACAAATTTTGATAGAGCAAGAGAAACCTTCTGTTGCTAGTCTTTATTCATCTCAGCATGTTGGCAAACTGCACCACTGGAGAGCATGTTCATGCTTATTTTGCCCAAATAGCTGCAATGGGATTGAAATAATCACATGCCATTTTCCTCGAACCTCTGGTTTAAGTTTGCTGATATCACATCATTTCAAGCAGTCATGAACCCACAATTCTTTCAGAATCAGTCCCTTATATGTCCATCTGGCCACATTTCATATTCCAGATGTTGTTGTTAATGTGATATCATATGAAGCACATACAGTAGCTGCTTATGTGAGGATTGGAAATGCATATGATACAAAGTTGATTGTTTTTTCCCTTTTTGTATATATTTTGTACTCCGGTTGCATTTAGAAGGTTATCTTTGTGCTGTCTATTCTTTCATTTGTCCTAAAAAAAGATTTAGAATGCACATAGAAATACATCCAAATTCTAGCATCATCAGTACCAAAGTGTAGGGGATGGAGTAAAAAATAAAACCTGAATTTTCTCAAGATGATGAATTTGGTTATTTAATACCATTTGTATTGCCACTCCTCAATTTTGTCCAAGTTATACTTTGTCATATCCCAGCTGAGTTGCCATTGATATGATGTTATAATATGAGGCAGCACATGTAATTGTTATGTATTTACTGTGTCCAGGTTATACCTTGTCAGGTCTCATTGTTGTTGATATAATGTTAAATAAAACAGCACATAGATTTGTTATTTATTTGCTGTCCCTGTTGTGTTCTGTCAGGTCCCAGCTCAGTGGGCAAGTATATTGCAAGCATAGACAGCACCTATGGCTCTCTGTTCCTGGACCAACAATGGAAGGATACATTTGAGAAACCAGAATCCCCCAAATTAGGTCTATATACCATCCTGTCCTGTCCACTTTCTCCTTATGAAATCCTTGAGGATGTAATAAGCTAAGACGTTTTTATTATGCCCCATGGAATTCACTGCTGTGACATATTTCGCTTGTGTACAGTGTCTTTTGACAGCTCATGAAGTACTCTTAGGAAATGAATAGTGAATCTGCAGATATATATATAAATATAATTGTTGCATTTTTGTATGAAAATGGATGTGCATTCTGAACATTGAAATATTCACAAGGTTTTCAAAGTAAATCTGTGTAATGTCAAGGTTCCTTGCAGATTTCTAATTGGGTTGTTCAACTCATTTACATGTGGAACTTTTACCTACAGACTTCCAAGCTGATATGTTACTAAAATATTGTAATACCATAAGGAATCCAGTATTGTGATACAGTTCTTGTGTGATTTAAGGGAGGGCTGAGAGGATCTGTAAATTAAGTTCAAGCTTCAAAAACAGTCAGTTAAAGATCATGTGTTTTTCAACAAGTTCAGCTATCCTAACAAGGGGCTAGAATAGCCTAGAACAGTGAGATCTTTACAGCTATGAAATTATTTTTGAATTATGAAAATTTTTAAACAAAATTAAGGGCACCAATAAGCAAATTTCCCAAACACTAAAAATGTGCTGTTCACAATTTCATAGTTGTTGTGTCGGGAAACTAAATGAATAACTCTGTGTGATAAAGTGTTGTTTGAACAGTTCCTTGTAGACTATTCATTTATTTTTGCAACTAATGTACTTCAGATTTTTTACCGCTCTCTCTCTCTGTTACATTGTGTAACAAAAGTAGGCATGAGGTTTTTCTGTATTGTGTGTGTTATGTGTGATTTTTTTTGTTGTTTTTTTTTTTTTTTGTTTTTTTTGTTTGTTTTTTTTTTTTTTTAGTTCTTTGTGGAAAAAATGAGAAGAAATGAGTTTCATTGTATCATATTCTTTTTAGATTCTGTGAAACGAAGTCTGTTGTATCTGTGAGCAAAACTGTTAAGAGTGAGGTGATGGATGAGCGTCACCTCTGAAATAAACTTATTAAAAAATTATCACTGTTATTTTTGTTTTCTATAATAGTATTTTTAATCTCTTTCAGACTCCCAAGACATTGTGAACAGAATAACTCGCTACTTAAATTCTGCCAATTCATCGCACCAGATGCCTATTGCTGAGGCTCTTATCATGTGTAAAGGCAGGAGGTATGAAGAGTAATGTTGTGAGATTACATTTTGTTTTCAGAGATGTCAAACTTCCTACTTTTTAGCTGCCACCACATGTTTTTTTATTGTTTACAATGAAGGTATTTCACATAGCACAGAAAAGTAGACGGTGAAAATTGTCCTACTTTCTTATGTAAATGGTGTCCTACCCGTGTTATGCAAAACTTTGATATCTATTTTATGTTAACTAAAGGAAACTTGAACAAGGGGATATATTATTTTTATATTCATATCTGTTTTTTTTTTTTTTTATATAAGTATACCAGTAGAGAGAGAGAGACCATTATTGTCATGCTGAATCACTTTCATAAATTTCTTTTGTTAACATTGATCAGATTTTATTTTTATCATTTTATTTCACTCACGCTATGACTCATTATTTGTAAGCTGTTTTTTTTTTTTGGTTTTTCTTCTCTCTCCCACAGTTCTGATGAAGTTTCCTCCCAGATTTTTATCCCCTTTCTCAGTGTAAGTAACTTCATAATCACATCGCTATTACAAATGCTGTCATCAGTGTATATTTTTATATTATTATATTTTTAATCAGCTATGTAGCTGGTATGAAGTAATTATGTCAAGATGAGACAGTTTTTGAAATTGGAGTAATAATATGAAATGAAGAATGATCTATACTGGAATCAAAACCAGATCTCTGTCTGTTATGGTTCAACAAGTTCTGCTATATCAAGATGAAAAAGATTTCAAAAGAGTAACAATAACTTTAAGTGATATATGTAGGGATCATTTCAGCCTTCATATGTTATGTACTCTATTGCATGATACAATATGAACATAATTGTCTGCTTCTTCAATTCACAGGAGGTGAGGATAGGAACACTTGATAATTTCAACTCATCAGGTAAGTGTACAATGATTTTTTTAGCTAAATTATTTTCTCAAACAAAAGCAGAATAAGAAGAATTTTTTAAAAATATAAATTAAGAAAAAAAAAAAAAAAGACAGAAAGAAAAATAGGGAGGAGATCCCCATTACTTTTTATGAGTGACATCTTAAAAAGAAGCTTGCTGTGCTGTTGTTCACTGTTGTTACCAAAGTACAGATATATATGCCAGAAAACTATTTGTTAGCAATATGCAGCTGATCTCGAACATGATATATTGTTGTAATGCTTTTTGTTGTCATTGTTCACAGTGGAGTATGATGACGGCCTTCCAGCTGTAGCCCTGTCCAGCTCCCCGCCAGCCTCCACACCAATGCTGGAGAAGACCAAAGATGGACACACACCTCCCAGTTCTCCAAATATTGGGGCAGCAGTTTCACCCCCTACAAGGTACTCACAAAACAAATATGAAGTGGTGTTTTAAAAAAAAAAAGTTTTTTTAGACAGCAGGAAAAAAGAAGAAAGAACAGGTAAAAAGGATGGACTAGGGGATTTTTTTATGGAAAACATAACCAGAAAACATTTCATGAAAGAAAAAAACGAGTGAAAACATTTGACCTAGATCTAGATCTAGCTAACACATGCAGCATCACCATGAGCACTCCATGTGTCAATTATAATCAAAAGGAAATGTTTTTGTTGCTGATATGCTATGGTGAAAACTGTTTATGGATACACAAATGCCATAGACCATAACTGTGACATATTTGATACCCTTTTTGATCTAGAAATGCTTTTAAAAAAAAAAAACGAGGCACTAAAAGGAAATAACAAATTAATCTTTTTCCATACGTTATATAATTACATTGACATCATATTTAGTTCAGCACCTGGTTAGCTCAACCAAATTTTCTTTTTCCCCTGCAAGGTTGAGATATCCGGATTGCACCGTTTATATTGTGCAGTCCCAATTCATAAGACTGTGTTCCAGGTCTACTCACTGTTCACATCTATCGAGCAACTGTGGTACACGGCTGTCCTCCATGATATCTTCCCCAGCTGAGTTACGAATATGTCTCAAAAGCAGAGCATTAGTGTTAGTGTCTAGATATATTGCACAGCCCCCAACTCACTGGAAAGATTGATCTTTTGTACCATTAGATTTATTCATACTCATTTCTCATCCAGCAACTCTGGCACAGCCCTCTCCTCTATGGTATCCTCCCCGGCCGAGTTTATGGACTTACAGGTGGACTATTGGGTGGTCTCCCAACCCAAGGCCGACAGCGTGGAAAAGGACAAAGATAAGGAGAAGGACAAAGATAAGAAAGACAAGAAGGATTCCAACAAGTGTTCACTGAAGACAGCTTTCCGCGCCTTGTATGCCAACCGCCTGCCACACTCGGGAGGCATCCAGTCGCCCACCTTCTCTCTCATGGTGGTCACGAAAGAAAAGAGACAAAAAAGTGAGTTTTTTTAGGTGCACATTTTTGGAATAGAATAGCTTTGCTCTACATAAAAGTATTGGTATAATGTCATTTCATAGTGTTGTATAGTTACGAACTCTCTAGGTAAATACAGGATTTTCCTGAAACTCAAGCGAAATCCCAAACACCAGAAAATATGTATTAAATCCCAGATTTTTGAAAGTGTGCATCATAGTGCAACTTATGACACAAAAATGTAACAGTATTGGATGATGAAACTTTTTGTGGAGATCCCAGCTATAATTTTATGAAAGTTTTCATAGGGGGAATGAAATTTGCTAGATTTACACTGCTTGAGGAAAAAATTGGAATGATATGAATAATGAAAATAATGACCGACTGTGACATTTTGAACTCCCCCCCCCCTTAGTAATGAGAATTGGTAAGAAAACCAAGGACTTGGAGTCAAAGAGTCAAGCAATCGAGGGAGTCAGTCGCATGGTATGCACATCCAAGTCCCAGAATGTCAAACTGCGAGGTGAGTGAGGTGTCATCAGTTTGTTATGCGTGTGTATAACAGAAATAAAATGGAACATAAGAATGGTGAGGCAAGAATAATCAAGCTGTTAAGTCCTAGTGTGTTTTGTATCTTTTGTAAGTATAGTTGTTAGAAATCAAGAATAATGGTTCAAGTAGAGAAAGTTATATTGTATTGTCTGTGAATATGTTTTCTGTGAAGGAATTTTTTTTTGTCTGAGATATTGGGAGAGGTGGAGCTGCCAAATGTTAAAAATCAATGTGCAAGAAATATATTGAAGAGATTAAAATCCAGTCCAAATATTAGATGTATTTCTTTGTTGCATCCCACTGTTGTTGAGGTAAGTGTAAGTAAGAAAAATGAAGAGCTTTTAGCCATCACAGGATTATAAGTATATTTGCTCATGTTAAACTATTGCAAAGAAGGATGTTGATGCAGAAATGAATACTTGACTTGCGGCATAGATGTTGCTGATCTTTGCAACTCATGAGGTTTACATGTTTTGTTCCATGCAAATGTGATACTGTAGATTGAGCCAGATATCAAAGAAGGGGCTATTAACTAAGTGACCATGGGGCTGACAGAACTTCATTTTGAACTGAATTTCTCATCACAACAGACTCAGAGCTAAGTTGTGTTTTTTTGTTTTTTTTTCACCAAAGTAAGCTACACGTATTTCCCTTTTCATTGATATCAGTAACTCTAAACATGAAAAATTTGACATCAGACCCATTTAACTAGTTCATGTGACATTTGTCAGACTACTTTAATATTTTGTACATTAACAAATGTTTGTTCTTGTCCATTGACAGTGTTAGTGGATGGAGTGGAGTGGAATGGTGTCAAGTTCTTTCAGCTCTCCTCCCAGTGGCAGACCCATACGAAAAACTTTCCAGTGGCCGTCTTTGGCTCTATGGACTTGTGAGTGTTTGCCAAGCTCATTGACCGCCAGGGATCAGGGAAAATGTCCTCCCCTCAGCCAGCACCAACAGCCACCGCCTGTGTTCTCAGTCTTCAAAGGGGGAGTGGGATAGCCTCCTGTAACATCGATATACAGTGATAAGGAGTGTGCTTTTGTGCTTTGTTGTCCCCTCACATTTCTTCAAGAGATGGGGCAGTGGGGAAAGTCCACTACAAGTTGATCGATCTATGACATGGGGTGTGTAAGTGGGCAAAGGGGATAGAGCAGGTGTCAAAGAATAAATTGTCTACTGCTAGTACATTTGTATGTGTTAACAGAGATCAACCCACAAGAATTCTGTGAGCTCTTGCCGCTTGAAATGGGCAACGTTTTCGTTTCCGTTTTATGATGTAATGTATAGATGGACAAAGAAATAGAGGAGCTGTTGACAAAGAGGACGTGCTGCTAAGGCATTGGTGTATATGTAGCTAAGAACAGCTTATCAGAATTCTGTGAGTTCACTTTGAGACCAGCAGTGTTTTTTTCTTTGTTTTTTTTATTTTAAACCAAACACATGAAACAGATTGGTTGTGTGGATATGCAGCTTTGTGAGTTCGCCGCAAAGCCTGGATGTGCTACCCTATATGATATGCGGACAACGATATTAAGTATGTACATGCTTCCACATAGGCAAACAGACTTGGGTACACAATTTTTATGTGTACCAGAAACACAGCTTACAATTAATATTCATGAGTGACATCGATCCAGATATTGGAAGAGACGGCTTGTTCTGCATCTGTTGGTTTTTTTTTTTTTGGAGAAGAATTTTCAGCTTCTCCAGGACTTGGACAGTGCCAGATGATGCTGTTGGGTCCAGTTTGAAGTGTCAGTATTGAACAGTGCTTAGCACTAATTTTTCTGTTGTGTTCATGGCTAAAAGAGCCATCGCATCAACTAGGTCAGCGTTTCTAGGCATTGGCAATATTTTCAAGCATTTTGTTCAATCTTTGATGTCCTGAAATGGAAGGTGCTTTTGAAAGATGGCCATGATTTGACAGAAAGATGATGTTTCAGTTGTTTATTTTTAAAATTTTTTTTTCAATCATAGAGAAACGTAAAATTGTCATTGTTATTTCTATTTTGAAGGAAAATATCAACATTTTCTTAATTGTATTTGTTCTGTCCCTCTTTTCCCAGTAGCCTGGTTGTTTCCTTCAAACTAAAAAAAATATGGTGGGTAGAGTAGCAAATTATTCTGCTAATGAAAGATAAGTCAAATGTCCATTGCTTTTATGTTTTTCAACTAGACAAGCAGATCTTGATCTTCTTTGTAAGCAGACTTCCATCAATTTTGTAAATTGCTATAGTCGGCAAATTTTGTGCTGTAAATATTTAGCAAGATTTAAAAAAAAACAAAAAATTTTGTCCTCAGGCTCATGGCTATCATGTCATCTGTTTTGTCATGGAGTGATGAAAGGTTTATGGTTTGAGATTCTGAAAGAAAAAAATTACTCTTACAAAACACCATCATTTGAACAGAATTCCTGTGTTATTTTCATCTAAAATTGAAGAGGTTTTATGTCACTTGAAATAAAATAAGGGGGTAATTCTGACTGTTAATGAGAAAGGAACTGTTCACCTCTCCTCACCTGTTTTGGCTACAGTCACAGGACTTTCTCACAAACTTCTCAAATGACTTGAGGATATCCCAGTATTCTTGCCTACACATTGTGAAGGGGAAGAAGCCTAGGGTTGTCAGTTAGTATGAGCAAAGACAACTCTGTCAAGAAACTTCTAGTGCTATGTAAGATATCATCTCCCTTCAGAACATAACCATCTGTGGGTTTTGTGGGTGTCACTGTTTGGAAGTGATTGACATTGGTTGACTGACAGGTAAAATATGTGATGGGAACAATTGATTAACCTGTTAGTTCTGTCAGTATGGCAGTTTTGACAGTTTCTGACATTTATGATAGAAACAATCAGATGTGGGAATTTGACCGATGGTTGTGTGTTATATAATCTGTGAAGAAGGCAGTAGATTAGATAGATTAACCTGATGATAGTGAGATGGACAGTAGACAAGACTGCCTCTGATATTCAGAGGGGACATTGAAACATGGTGGAGTTTGCCAACTCAGAACAAACTACATTTTAATCAATAGATTGTGAACTCATCCTAATATATTCTTTGTTTTCACATTGCCACAGTTTGCCACAGCAGTGATACATTGCTTGATGGCAAGTCTGATTTTAACAATTTTACTGTTTTCTTCTGTTGTTGTTTTTTTCTTTCTTTTTTTTTTTTTTTTGTTCTTTCTTTTTGTTCTTTTTTTTTTTTTTTTTGGTCCCTAATTCTTTATTACTCCATTCTGGTCATTGAATTGTCAGTCTTGCTTTTTTGAAAACATTTTTATGTGAGTCACATTTACATTTGAATATTTTTTTATTTTTTTTATTAGTGTTTATTTTCTTCTCTTTTTTTTTTTTTAGGTTAATTCTTTTGTTATCATTGATTTTTGTTGCTGATGAGCTTTGCCCATCAAAGCTCTGTGTCTCTCAGTGCAATGTGTATATATTTGACCCAGTCATCTTGTACAGAAATTCTTCATCACACATTATAATTATGGTTTAGGCAGTGAGCCATTTAGTATGACATGTATATCCATCACATTGATACCATCGCAGTTATATTTAGTGTTGAAATCATCACCACAGACTTTAAGATGACCACCATTGATTGTCTTTTTTTTTTCTTTTTTTTTTAAAGAATGAAGTATTAATTAATGATTGCGTAAGTTTTTGGTCTTTTTTTTTTTTTCAACTAGAGTAAGTATATGCTTTTGTTACAAGGAGATAAAGGAAATGGGGTGTCTTCGTGTTTTGTTATGGGCCCGATATATGATGTGTAAAAGTGAGATCCTGCGGTTTGGTGAATAAACACGAGGATGGCAGACCAGTTTTCTGTCACTGTCACCATCCTAAAGCAAATACAGATTTGCACTACATATTTGACATTAATGTCAGTGATGGGTGGCATATCGACAATAAGTAGTGTAATGAGGGCAAAAGCGGTTGTTGTATTCATCCACTAAATCCTAGGGTCCCACCTTGACATATCACGCCCAGCCCTTATTAAATCTTTACCCTGACTCTCCTGTGACCCATCATTTTTCTTCATGTTTTCTCATCTAGTGAATGTTGTATGATACCTGTTTTTTTGGCTGATTTATTGCTACTTACTTTGACTTCTTTTCAGTCAGTCATGGCCAGTATTCTAATACTCACATACATGTATCCCTTTGATATCTCTTGGTCAAATCACATGCCACATTAGGTTAGTTTTTGTTATGTCCACTAGTGCTCTTGGGATAGCTGGTGTTGAAAGTGTCGCCTACCTCAGTTTTCTGCAGTAATGGTTCAATGGTGACATAGGAATCCTAATACTCACTTCCTGTCTTTGATCAAATCAGTGAGCAATTGACAAGAAAATGACCAAATAAATCAGTCTTATTATTACTAAGATCTGAAGGACTAGGTGAGGGTATCAATCATTTGAGATTACCTGTATTTATGCTGTCATCCTTGTGAATGTATTTGTTTTGTATGGTGGTAAGAAAAGTGCATTATTTTCTAGATATGTTCAGTGGTGTGTTGAACAATGATTATCTGCTATCTCACAATGAGAATTTTAATTGATAGAGAGATGGGGAAAAAGAATGCCATTGTTTCATAATCTTTCCTTCCTATGTATCAAGCACTAAAACTTTAGAAATCTTGTGACTATTTTTTGTGTTATTGTTATATATGCTGTCCTACAGCTTTTGAATCCAAGAAAACTTTGCCTTAAGCATGTAAGCAGTTTGGTCAGAAGAAAATTTTGGGTTAGAAATTTAGAATCACTCAGTTTATTCTTCATCTGATTTTTAATTGGCAAGTGTGCTTTAACTTGCATAACATACACATGGGACTTGTGAAATATATTGACTTCCTTCTGAGAAGACTAACTTGGGTTACCTGACCCAAGAAGCTAGGAAACCATTGAGTGCTGTAGCAAAAAAAACAAATTCTAATCATTGCCATTCCATGATAGAATTTGAACCTGCAACATTTTCACCAAGAGGCAGACATCTAATCCATCAGCAGTGTTCTCCTTCTGACTTGTGACTATATTTTTATCAAACCTGGTAAATTTTATGTATATTTGCCTTTAGATTCGCTAAGAGATGGTTGGTGTTGATCAGAAATGTGTTAGTGAGAGCATGGCACTTTGTATGTGCAGAAATCCATCATGAAGGTGAATATTTTCATTTTCAAATCTTTGAAATCTTTAAAATAGATAGCATATGAGGATAAACTTGTCACAAAACTTTGGACAGTGAATGAACCAATGCTTTGATCTTTTTTTCTTGTTATGGCTAACAGATTAGACCAAGGGCTATAAGTATACACTTTCATTTTAAGCCATATCACAACTTGATTGTTTTCAAAATTGACACATAAGACAATCAAAACTTTTGAACAGCAGATTACTCTGATGCTTGGAATGTGATTCAGGCATGAAAATGGGGGAGGAGAACTTTGGTACATACCACAGATGTACCAAACATTTTTGAGAGGAGATCGGAGATCAGTATGTGTACAGATATTGCACTGACAATCTAGCTTACCTAGTCACCAAGGTTAGGCACATAGTAGTGTCACTGATGAAAGTAAATCCTGTTCTCCTGATTATCAGAGCATTTGATTATCACTGGGCTAGTGAATATTGTACTATTTGTGCCTCAAGCTTTTCCATTCATTGGGATATGTGAGGATAGGCATGCAAATTGTAAGAAGCATTTGTACTGCATGTTTTATGTACACAGCACATTATGTATATTACTTAATTGTTTGATTGACTCATCATTTCATTCCTTGAGGCTGACAAGGTTCTATAATTTGCTGAAATGAATTCAAACACAATAAATATTTCTACCAGCCTTCCTCATTATGTGTCAGATATCAAGCTGGTCCAGTGTGTAATTCCTAAGTACTAATTCTAAAGAATTAAACTAAAGAAAAGACAACCCTTACTCAAAAGATGAGTTACAACCTTGTCATCTTATGGGGACGGTTTTCCTGCAAGATTGAAAAAATGGGTTGTACACTTCTGTGACACGCTGTATAGATATGTGTGAACATTTTGAGAATACAGAAAAACAAATCCTGATGAATGTTTTTCCACATGTAAACCATGTGGAAAAAAGAGAGTAAGTAATGATCCACATGAGAATAGAGTTATTGTCTTGCCCATATTCTCTTGCCCAGCTAAACAATACAGATTTGTTCAGATGTAGTAAATTCAGTTCACTTTAGCCTCTGTCATCTGGAATTTCTGTTTGTGGTCAGATGTTGAAGAAGTGCTTTCATCTAGTCTTAAAAGTACTCACCTTGGTTTGAATGTTATACATGTCAGTTACATTGAAAGTTGCAGTCTCATTATTGGCTTTGTGTTGACAGACCAAGCCGAAAAGGTTTATTAGTTTATCGTTCTTGTGATTACATTGTTCTACTAGTATTAGATCCTTTCCATTCCTGTGGTCAAACCCCATTATTAGAAACTCACCCATGATATTATTACTTTCATTTTTAGCCTGTGTTTAAGAAGTACTAGTGTATTGGACAAGTTGAAAGCAACATGCTTGAAATTTATCTCAATAGACGGATATAATACTCGTCAGTACGACTTATTACTAATCCAGTAGTAGTGCAATGAGATTGGAAATTACAGTTACATTCCATTTTTTTTATAGATTAAGTACAGAGTTTCTGCTATGCTTGAAAAAATTTGTGGAGAAAAATGTTTCATTACACTGCAGCAGTCTGTTCCTGGATCTTAATTAGATCGCAACACTGAAATAATGAGCGAATCAGTGCTGCAGAATTCTTTATGTTGGTTTTCCATGTTGATCTTGAGAAAAGAAGGTACATGTACTGAAACCTACAGTAATGTTGATTTATATCATCAGTCCTGTTTATTCTTAAATATTCTTTGTTTGTTTGTTTTCAATCCAGTGGTCATTCCAGATTTTTAAAAAATCTTGTAAATTGTGTGATTAAAGCAGATGCTATTCCTTAACAGCTAGTAAAGTGATATTTCTTTAGACTGACACCTGGGCTAGGTATATGCCTATAAGAGACAGTTGTGGAGCTTTAAGTTTCATATGAGAACTATTTGCAAAGAAAGAACATCAGTAATTTCACATGCCTAACATCTTTCATGCTCTAATACAAGATATTCACAAACAATCTCATTTATGTCACAATGGGCATTGGGGAGACACATAATACATGTATATGAACTGGACAGTTGCTGGGCCACATAGTTTTGTCAGTAGTGTGGGACAAACTTAAGCCTAAATACTTCTATTCTTACCCTGAAATAGACTAGACATGTTCTGCAGCTGTGAATAAATACCACTTCAAGCAGTCTATTGCACTGAGGTGGACAATACCACAATTGGAGAGTGTCATCAGTGAATAAAGTCTTTTGTGGGCACAGATAACCAGTTCCAATCAGTTTTATGAAATAAAATGTGAACGATGTAGAGTTGTATTTTACCACAGGTATGTCCAAGTATGCCATAGCATGTGTCATCCACCTGAAATGTTAAGTTATTGCATATACCATCCAAATAAGAGATATGTAGTAACAAATGCCTATATATGATTCAGTACAAATAATATGAAATAACAACTCACCAGTGGTGTGATAGTTCAGAAAAAATTCTCTGATTGTTGAAATATATTAACATATCAACAGAAATTCTCAGTTACCAGAACAAATTTGCCTTGAGATATGTCAACTGGAAGATCTTGGCACATTTCCTTTCAATCAGAAGATAAAACGAATATTTGGCAGGCCCATTCTATATGTATATGTATACATGTAGTTTTGCACAATCAGTGTAGGACTTTGTAGATAGTTTATTATCTTTTCATGTAAATATGTGTGTTTTTGTTTAGTTTGCGCTTCATGTTTTTCTGTTTGTTTAAATGCCCTTATATATGAATGCATGAAAATACGTGTCATTGAGGTGAGTGTGATATAAACATGAGCAATGATAATGAATTGACATGTGGGCATTGTGTGAGTTAATGTTGTGTGACCTACTTTTATGTGTGTCTGGACATGATTTTGTGTTACAAGTTCAACCAAAGATATTGTGCTCCCATATTTTAATATGAAATTTGTGCATTTGTAGGTGTCTGGGCCATTAAAATATCAGTTGTACTTTGTAACAGCACGTTAGTTTGTGCTGAAGCATTTGCCTTATGTGGGGTTCAACACAACACCATGTTTGGCTGTCATTGCCAAAACAGACTTCCACTTACTATGTCTCATCTCAAACTGTTCAGTTTTGGTTCATATTTCGGTGTACTGTATTAGTGTACATATGCAAGACCAGTGTGGTTATCGAGAAATAGCGTTTTAGTTGATAGTACCTAACTTGCCATGCTCTCCATTTTGTCCATGTGCACATAATGCATTTTTACATTGTAGCAATAAAGTGAAACTACATTTCATTGTTCATATCTTTGTGGCACAGTGCATTCTCTGATGCCTTCATGGTGAATAGTTTGGTGCAACGATCAGAGATAGCAGGAATTCCAAGAACTTCATTTTGTAAACACAGGCCATTGATACAGTTAAAATAGGAGTGACTATGAAGTTGATGTGTTGTTGGCTTAACGCAGTAATCCAGCATTTATTTTCATTGCCTGAAGTTTTGTGTTTTGCAGTATGGTCAAGTATAAAATTAAAATTTTCTGAAACATACCATCATAAGCTGTCTGCGGTTAGTTTCCTTTTTTTTTTTTTTTTTTTATAGACATTCAATCAGCTGGTGTCAGCATGGGGAAATGGATTGGAGAGATGAGAACATAATCAGTGTGTACAGTAACATTGAAATGATTTACATGAAAAGTTTAAAAGTGCAATAATGGGAAAAACAATACAAAATTGATTGCTGTTCTGTGTTATGGTAGTATTGAAATATGAACAATGCATATATCATATTACTCTGGACATTTGTTGTTATTGTTGTTGTTTTCATGTAGTGTGATGGGCCAAAAAATGGTCTTGCCATTTTGTCAGATCTATTTTTTTTTTTCATCTTTCTTGGCAATAAATTGTCTCTATTGTTTAGCATAACTCAAACATGCCCTGCCATTTGAGAATGTGTAAATGCAGAGATTTTGCTGAGATCATTTGTGCGCATGAGCAACTGTCATATTTATACTAGTAGTAGGATTCTCATACTGACCAGAAGATGAAAAAAAAAATAAGACAGCAAATGCCATTGCACTCTTATTAGTATAAACCAAGTCAATGAAAATCAATCAATTTGGCATATTGAAGGTATATCTTTTTGAGTTATTTGGTTTTTTTTACCAACTGATATTTGAGGAAAAGGCAGTAAATTCTCAATGTCTTGGGTAAAATTTATGATCAGTCTTGGCCATGTTCATTTATTTCTGATTTTTATTTTAACATCGTTACTTATTTGCAGCTACAAAAGAGTTTACAGGTTCACCCTGTCACAAAATTTATAACACTATTTAAGAGAAAGATTTCATTCTTTATTTTGTATTTTCAATAACTCCCCAATTTTCTTCAAACGTTTTAGATATATTTCATTCTGATAACTGTAGTATTCTGTCACCAGTTATGAACTTCTTGAACATTATCATGCAATTTTCCAGTAGATACAAAACATGGCTATTTACACAGTTTTGCACAAGTACTTGTGTTTTTCAATCCAGCGTAGAAGAGACAGAACAATAGTTTCATTTGACTTTTTGCTGTATTACTCCATGTACAAAATGCTTGTGTCCACTGATGAAGAATATTTATGAGATTATTTTAATACATCAGTCATTTTATTACACAAGTATTTTTATAACATTTCATTACATGACCTATATATCATGTCTCTCATCATCATATCAACAGAATATTTGTATATGATTGGAAATGAAATATTATTAGTTTCCCTGTAAAACTAAAACATCTGAATGAAAATATATCTTATCTTTTTCTTTTTTTGTGGTTTTTACTTTTCCTCTTCATTTCACTTTTTCAGAGGAATCACTCAGTGGTTTGGATTTTGTGCTAATTTTTAAAGCATTCATCAGCTCAATGAAAACTATGACAAGAGAATGCTTTTGTTATTTGGTTTAATTCCTGAAACTCCAGCCAATTTTGAGGGATTATATGATTCTTGTACTACTTAATGATGACATTGTGGTTCATGTAATATTAGAATAGTCCCAGTGACAGAAAATCTCAGATTTGTTTGAATTTCATGCTAGACAACTGCAGTGCAGAGTGCATTATTATATGGGCTAGATATCCAGTGTGTCAACATTGCTGATTCTGTTATTGGAGAGTGGCGGCAGAAGAGGGGAATAGGTGGTCACATGTTATGTTAAAGCTAAACCATTTTGTTTGTTTGTTTTTTGTTTATCTGGTATATGTATTAGAATATCGATTAGTTCATTTGCCAGATAGTTCTGATATGTCTCCCTTGCTCTACGATAATGGTGTGTGTCATTTTCAGCACATTTGAGATATTGAAACAAAAACTTTTTATATAGTACAAGTCATTTGATCATTTTATAGGTGGTGCCATTGTGACTTTTGAATAAATACATAAATTTTATTTGCACATCTCTTTTTTAAATGATACAATCTGATACCTCTCATGCTCACAAATGCCATGAAACATCATTTTCACTTGGCATAAGTCCGACTTATGCCATTATCATAGAGCAATGATACTTGTTCTCATGGCTGTATATGTATATATAAGTGTTTTTTTGCTGGCATTGTTCATCAGCTGTGTGGTGGGTGGTAGGTTACCATGGTAGCTGACCAGCCAGTTGTGAGTGGATCAGGTAGTGGTGTGTCCTGCCCATCTCATGGTCAAGTCTTGTACCAACACGTCATTGCTCAGATAAATAAAAACTATGGCTGTTCATAATCCTGGTTTTCCTAGTACTTTTTTTTTTTTTGGCCTCTAGTATATTTTATTACCTCATATTTCAGTGGTGTATGTTGAGTGTTAAGGCGGGCAGGTTCTGAAACTGGGCTTTTGCTCAAAATATTCGATTTTGGGTTTATTCGATTTTGGGTTTCTGTTTTCTTTTAAAAGTTCGGTCTCTACTGAATATAAAAATGGTATTAAAAGGTTGATATGTCCATTCTAAGGTGTGGGGAGGGTGGTCAAGCAAAGGTTGAATTGCCCCTCTGCCTTCCAGGCTCTTGTTCATTTGGGGCTCTTTATTCAGTGATAGATCATCACTATTTCGCTGGCTATGGGCAAATTGCACATAGAAGACTTGACTATGATCTCCTTCACCAATATCAGGAGCCCCAGTGCCAGGGATGGACACTGACTGACCATCTAAGGCGCTGACCACACCGAATATCAAGGAAAATGTTCA
>JBCEWB010347809.1:0-21411 GCA_039654565.1 Peronia peronii | reverse complement strand
ATAGATAGATAGATAGATAGATAGATAGATAGATAGATAGATAGATAGATAGATAGATAGATAGATATACGTATATATTAAATCTTTGAACAGGAGGGTCACAGAAGGCAAAGGATGAGAATGACGAACAAAAAAAAAAGGGGGGGGGGCGCCCATGAATATCAGTTTGCAATAGTCAGATATCGGCCTTTCTAAATTAATTAAATACCATGCCCAGGTCTGTAGAATGTTTGTGTTGACTAACTCTAATTTTCCAAAGACTCTAGCATGAGCCACAATAATTATAACAGGGAATGGTTGAACTAAAAAAATGCCAATAACTATTTCGGCGTGTTTTGATACTCTCCAGCCATTTTGTAACAATTAATTGTTTACGCAACAAGAAACTGTGACGTTACATATCAACCACAGAGAAGTTTAGCGTTATGAAATTGTTTTCGTGTAGGCTTGTGTCCTAACTGTCAGAACCAGCCAGAACAATAAATTTATAAAGTACGCCGATGTCATCTTCTTTCTTAGATATTCCTGTTCTTACTGAGCACCCTTGACCCAATATGTAGCCATAATCTTGTCCATGGGCCGTTAAATAAGAACTCAAAGTAAACCAAAGCCATGGTTTTCTCAATGGCCATAAATTCATGAAGAATGTACAGCCATCTACAACATTATCTCGGGACATAAGCGACGCTCCTGCGAACTCACCAGTCAACCAAGACATCATTCCACATCTCCATTGTCCATTCAGCCTTCAGATGCTCATTTTGCCGAAATCGAGGGGTTTTCTTGTACGCCGGGCAGACAAGTTCTTTAATGATCTAGACGCAGAACTCCAAATCGTGCCCAGTACCCCACAAAGGGCTCATTGTCCTGAGGTATGAGGGGGCTGAGGCATGCAGACAAGGCTAGGATCTGTCTGTTGGCCACCAGAAGATTAAGAGAGATATTGGACATTGTCAGGGGAATAATATCCATTATTTATACACGTCTATTTCTATCATTATCCTACCGTAAGCTCAGTTTTTTTTTTCTTTTCCTAATTTCTGAGGGCACATGGCTATTTAGGTTCCCTTCTCCCCTCCAAGACCATTAACTACCATGCATCCTGCTTGCTTTCTTTTTCATCCGATGGTGTCGTTTTGCAAGTGCATGTCTCTTTGTGTCTGGCCCTTGTTTTGTTGCCTCTCTCACAATTTCTCTGTGCACGGGACAATATTTTTTTTCTGCTTTTTTTTTTATATGACATTCTTCGTTTATGATCTTGAGGTCGTGTCCCCAATAGTAAGACAGATAATACGTGGATGTCAGTTGTTCAGCTTGCAAAGCGCTCACGCATTTCCGCCTATTTGTATGTATATTTTACTTATTTCTTTTTCATTATTTTGCTCATTATTCTCGTCAGATGTGATGATGTTACTACAGATTTTCCAGGTTCAGGTACCTCACATAGTCTGACCCTGTCTGGTGACAACTTGATTTGGAGGTCTGAGTATTTTTCAAACAAATACGACATGAACGACAGCTTTTAATGCTCCTATGTAAGTAATCTCAGGAAACATAACGATGATGGAATCTCGGCAGTGTCGAAATGGTTCTGCCTTTATGACAACCCACAAACTTCACAAGTACAAGAGATCACAGCATGATCCACTGGCTGAACAAATCGGCTGTATAATAACAACACATGTAGGCTAGAAAGTGCAGAAGAACATTTGAATAAGTTCCAGAAGAAACGTTTCTAATACTTGCTAGCATTGACAGTGAATCACAAAGTATGTTTCAATATGTCTTGTGTTCAGTCATCCATGGCCATAGATTTGTTAGAAAATGGCGGCATATATCATCCTTGGTAGTAGATCTATTAAGTGTTAGAAAGTGATGGCACAGAACAGACCGAGAAGGGGGAGAAATAGCAAATTTTCACTATGCCACCCTCCCAATCTTCTCAAATGCGTACAAGGAGTGGAGATATTTGTACCTGCAAAGGTACAGAAGAGAATATTTGTGAACTGAATTATTGCTTGAAGAGCATGAATTATTGTTTTTTATCACGATGCCAAATTTAAGTGTAAATATCGAATTCTTTTTTCATTTGTTCTGTGAGTTTTTCTCTTCCTTTCTTGTTAACCATGTTTATTCAACGTATAGCTTTACTAGGTTGAACATAAAAGGGGAGTTTTAAAAGAAAAAAAAATCTGATCACTGGCGAGGGAGGTCATATGAATGGGTTAAAGCTGGCAGTGCTGAAGGAGAGACATTTGTTTCCGAAAGTTCAAGTCAAAGGCAAACATGACAGCAAAAGTGCACACACAGAGAAACTACATGTATATCAGAATGTCCTTGATATTAATAAAAAAAAAAAAAAGACACGGTACTTCAGTAAAAACAGGTTTCTTTACTTTGTTATTTCATTATTCAGGCATAGAAGTCGTACTCGAGGAACTCAGAAAATTGTTCCGTTAAACCCCTTCTTGATCCCGTTTGTCAGAATTTTAATGTGCCCCCAGTTTCATCTTCAGTGCAAGGAAATTGTCTTGGTATTTCCTTACAGCCACCGGATTAACGGAACAATGCTAGGGATTGGCCTCCCTACTCCCCACTCTTCTCCCTAGAACATTTTCAATCGTTTGTTCCCAGTGCCATAGCAAAGACGTGAAGTTCTAGTATGGCCAAAGCCAACTTCGCTGAAAACGACACTAGTCTATGTATTTCTAGGCATCTCCTTGAAATCACACATCATCGTTTGGAAAGAAATCTGGTTGACACGATTCATGACCTACGAGTAAATTGAAGTTCTTCGCACTAACAAACTTCTATTGTTAGTTTGCTACAACTTGTTGAATGGTCATTTTTTATTGTCAAGTTTCACGAAAAACAAGGGAGATTGAAAAAAAATTAAAAAGAGGTGGGGGGGGGGGGGGGCAGCGCAAAGTGAGTACAAGATAGCAAGATTGTTAAACGTGCTATAGGAGAATATTGCTATTCACCTCATAGACATACAATACATAATATTTAGTATGTCTGTGATTCACCCCGACAACAGATCTTACAGTGAGCATTATAATGTTGTTCGAATGACAAACAGATGATTCAATGACTGCAAAATATTAGTTGTTCAGCAAACTATTTTTACTAAATCATGGTTTTTATTGTGACTCATCAATAAAGTTATAGCTATAATGTGAAACTATGATGTCATTAGTATGCAAAATAGATGTCATACTAATGTGTTAATAATCAAATCAGAACATTAAAAAAAAAAAAAAAAGAAAGAAAACTGTTGTCCATCAATGTTGTGTACTTATGAATCCATACATGTAGTAAACTACAGTTGATGTACAGTATTGTAGTATGTACATAGCCTTTCAAGCCTGGGGTAGAATTATCTCGGCTCATTTCATTTCATTCAGCCACTGACGGTCAGCCACATTTAGACTTTTGTGTAAGTCTTTGAATTTTGAAGAAATCCGATAGAGTCTGCGTTTACTCTTTTAAAAGTGTAAATTTCGTCGTGATAGAGTGAATCCATAATTGTTTTTCTGGGATTTCCAGACCTCGGCATCAAAGAAATCAGGGATTAACAATCTACTATGGACGACCGCCAGCTTGAGGAGCACATTATTGTTTGTGGGACCTAACCCCACCTCCACCCCCGCTCTTTTTTTTTTTTTTTAATATATAAAGTTAAAGATTATGTCCATTGTTATCGAAGTTAGAGAGGAATAGCAATGTGAACATCGCCAGACTTTCTAGATGCAGTGTTTGAATGTGAGGTTGAGAGCTCAGGGTCTGGGCTGGCTTTAACTATTAGCACTATTACAGGTCGTAATTAATAAGCACGTGTCTGGGCCATCATGGGAAAGGAGAGTGGGGAAGGAAGGGGAGGGGAGGGGAGCACCACAGAATTTCTGCTTATTAGGTGACAAATTTAATTGAGATTGATTAACTATGGACTTCTATATGGCCACATTTCATTCGGTTTCCTCTGCTGAGCATCCAGAACACCCACAAGTTTAATTTGTTTTCCACCATTTGCTCTGAGATAAACTTTGATCGAGACCAGCTTGTACTTCAATAATGACTTGTCACCGTGAATATTGGAAAACAGCTATACTCACACAGAAAGTTGACAATAATGCGGGATGCAGAATTAGCATGCGAAGTTTTGTGAAAGCTGGATAATTTCACGGTACCATTGACATAATTAAATTTTTGTAATATCTGATACAACCTAGAAAGCCGTTAGTCAATTGCCAAAAGAGAGTGTTCGAGATAACCGGCTCCAGGTGATTGGAAGACGCATATAGAACGTAAACGAGAGTGTTCTAGACAGTCATGTTCCATTGCAAATTTCGTTGTATTGCATAAAATCAACATACATGTTGTATGTTTTCAAAGTGTCACAGTGCTAACTTTCAAATTTTTTTTCGATCTGGATGAATAAAAGTTGAAATTTCTAGCGTTTCCCTTTCTCTGTGATCGTGATCTTAGAAAGGCGGACCATGGATCATATGACCTATGTGCTGAGTAGGCAAGATTAGTTGTCACAGAAACATTGTCCATTAGAGTTAGAATGATTTTAATCATGTCAGGGTTATTATAAGAAATCATTATACAAAAGAGGCATTTGATATAGTTCCATCAAAAAATAAAATTAAATAAAACAAAATAAAACTGCTAAATTTATTTCCTCTTACTCTTCTGCCAATTGTTCATTGTTATTTCTCCCCGCCGCCTCCCCCTCCCCTACCCACCCTACCGCCGTTTTTTCCCTCTAACTTTCATCAGTTTAAATCATTGACTTGAGGCATGGAGAGAAAATATAATTATGGAGAGAGCAAAGAGGTGTGGATTATATTAAGTGGTGATACGGATCCTGAAAATGAGGTTTTGGAGTCAAAATACCGAAATCGGGTTGTTGATACTTTTAGACGCTTTGACTTTGATCTCTTCTGATTTGAGAAAAATAACGGTTGGGGCCAGAAACATGTTATGCTCCGAGACAGCACTACTAGACGGTCGCTTTAATCTGAATTCAGGGTGTTATCGGAACTTCAACACCGATTTTCTCAAAATATATTTTTCTCACTTTTTCCCCAAGTTTGAAGTCAATTAGTCCAGAAATAAAAAGGCCTTGGCCTAAGGTTTTTTTGTTTTTTTTTCTGGACCAACTGACTTCAAATTTCCAATACGTATTCTCCACAGCAAGTATTTCAATAATATTCATCCCTTATTCTTATTTTTTAATCAGTTTTCGAAAAAAAGAATTGAATATTTGGTGCCAGCTTGAAAATTTACAGATCTTTAATTAAAAACCAAAAAACTTAAGCTTTGTCAGGTTTATTTAGATAATGTTAACACATATATTTCAAAAACTTATGACAGACATTTTATGACCTATAAACAAAAAACAAATGCTTTTTATCTTTTACCCAAGCTATTTCATTCGTGTGCAACATTTGAAACTCTAATAATTCAATTACGTGTATTTAATATTCTAAGAAGCTTTCGAAAAGAACTGATTTTCAAGACAAAATCCAATATGGCGGCGTTGTCTTAGTCCTCGGAGACCCAAAACCTAAAAAAAACTTTTATTGCTTTTTCTCTAATTTGAACGTACTGAAACTGAATTTAAAGCTCAATAGATCCCTAGTTCAAGCATTAAAAAATCATTTTCAGAACTCGCACCCTTACCCCCACCTACCTCCCCCCCCCCCCTTTTTTTTTCTTTCCTTAACAGTTACAATAGCTAACATTACGCTAGACTTACATTCCTTATTTCAAAGCAAAATTAAGTTAACAACATTTGCAACTATGCAAGGAACATCATATAAGTTTTTGTACAAGTAGGGGGGAATGTTTAGCCTAATAGATAGATATACAACACAGCTATATTGGCTAAATGTGCTGATGCTCAGGATCAATGAAAACCGATGTTAAGATAATATATTATTATGCTGGCATTATTGTTTTTTTTTTTTTTTTTAGTCCCCCGGTTTATCTGCCTTTTTCGTAATATGGCAATGAAAAATTACTTAACCCATACATAGGGAATGAATGCCTTACACAGATACTAGCGTGAAGGACGAATGTAGGCCTATAAATACGACTACCGGCGCAAGGTACATAACAAACATATTTTTTTTTTGTTAGTTTTGTTGCCATTGCCCTTGAATCTTGTAACGCCAGATTTCATTCAAATCTAACTGGCAATAGCATTGTCTTGGTTTGATGACCCATGGCCAGAGATGTAGTGGCTGATAATGCAATAAACTGCTGATTCAGTGCTTTGGTACTGTGATGCTTGTTGAATCATGAAATTTACTTACCACAGAAACAGATCATTATTGTAGGTTTTTTTTTCCATTTTGTGAACCACTTAAGTTATTTGAAACATTTTTAAGTCAATATTTTTATATCAACGTATGAACATGCAATGGAATTTCCAACTTGGTATATGCGGAAATTCAGATCTGTCCTTCGATACACAGTGCCCATGGTCTCTTTACAATTTTAAAAATTTATTACAAAGGCAGTTGACAGGTTTTCTTAACAAGTTTTATTCTAATGTAATCAGTGGTTGTCAAAGTTTTTTTTTTACCTCATTTAATACCCCTCTATATGGGCACCATTAGTTGCACAAAGCACATCAAAACGGTACTCAATTTCTTTCCAATTTCCAGGTTCGCTCAGTGAGGCTATGCTACAGTGAACCTGGAAAAAATTGGGTACTGTCTTGATGTGCTTCATGCAATTAATGGTGCCCATACAGAGGTGTATTATATGAGGTAAGAAAAACTTTGACAACCACTGATTACATTAGAATAAATCTGGTTAAGATATCTTATGAACTGCCTTTGTAATAAATTTTTAAAATTGTAGAGACTTTAGGACACACTGTATTTATTATTTTTTTCTCTCAAATTTTACATGGCTCTCTCAGCACCATGTTTTGAAAATATTTTTCAATCATTTTGACAGCAAACATAATGGTTTTTGTATGTATATTATGTCTATTAAAATTGACAACTCACGACACATTCATGGAGAGGCAAAACATCTAATCCCTTAGCAACTGCACTACTTCTAAGGTTAAGGATATGGAACAGTGACTTCTTAAAAAGGCATTCTCTTGAAAAATTGCTTTGCAAGTTTTGATAATTTAATCAATTCTCACGACCAGTTTTTCACTATTTCAAAAAGGTTGCAGAATGGGGTGGAGTAGACAAAATTGCACTGTGAAGAAAAAAGCAGATCCATTTCTCACATTTCAACATGTTTATTCTGTGATAATTGCTTTTTAGCATCAGTGTCTGAACAGAATGACAACATGGTTTTTAATCAGGGATGGGAACCAAATGAACATAATACTTGAAGTGAAAGAAAACAGCAAAGTTTTGGTGTGGCTTCTGTCATTTTCAACAGCCCATAAAACAGTTTTGTGGAAGAAACAAAGTCCAGAATTTCAAAACTTTTTAGCAGTTTCCCATCCCTATACAATTTTGTTTTTCCCTTATTCATACAAATATATGTATCTGGTCAACACATGAGTGAATGGACATCAACTGCAGTGCAATACGTTCTGACATGACCACAGTACAAAAATACATGTTCACGTACACTCTGAATCTGATGTACAGAATGTTATACACACAAATATTATAAATATACATGAATTGTTTATCTCTTAAGTCTCAGTTCTGGATCTTATACATGACATACATAAAAACGAAGTCATCCACAATAACACTGTACTAATGTTGCACTCAATTAAATCTTACTCTGCTTGCCCAATTACCAACTCTTAATTTTTATTTTCTGGAAGCCCCAGTGGAGTGAGCATCTTCAACCCTATTTTTCCACCTACGTCATGTGTAAAAGAGGTCAGTGCTGCCTCATGGACTATTTCTTCTATTGAGTGACCAATGCCTGTACCTCTAAAAACTTCACTAATCACCATTATCATCTTTAATTTTTTCATCTACAGGCCTTCCAAGAGAAGGACAAAAAAAAAAGCTTTCAAAGAAGGCATAAAAATAATTGAACACCTCTGCTCTGTGATATTTAAGTTACATGTCCTACACTGAACAAGCATGTTTTTTGTTAATGGTTTAACCATGTTAAATAAGAACCCAGCATGATGTTGCCAGGTATAGGATAGCTATGTTATATTGCAGGTATTGCACCACAATCATGTACATGTATATAAGACTGTTAGTGCCAGCAGAGAAAGAGTTAACTTTCAACATGCAGCACACTGGGACATGGACTATGCCATTCAAAATTATGTTCTCTCACTCTCTTCACTCAATGTCCTTGTGTAAAACGCTTAAAAATATGTCCATATCAATCTTTGTGCTGAACAATATTCATGAAAGAAAATGTATATACATGTATATGTATTTGTTAAATTTTACACTTCAGGAAAATTAGACAGGTATGTCAGTCTCATGACTCACATCACTTTGACCAGACTAGCATCTGATCCTTCTCCCCCCATCCTCATACATGTATATTCAGACTATGGGTTGCTCAATAAATGCACAGACCACATCTGTCCACTTCACCAACATGTGAACATCATCCTAGAGCAGACACTGAAAACAATGTATACAGCCACCTTGTAACTGCAACCATAACTGAGAGCAGATACATGATGTGCAGTCCACCACACCTACACTGAGGAGCCACAGTGAGCCTAGGACTTAAAGCTATAGCCCCGACAAATAATACATATGTATGCATGACTCCCTTCCCTCCCCCCCCCCCCTCCCCAACCTCCATATTCTATAACCACCACATTTATGTGAGTATATTTTTGTTGTTGTTGTTGATGTTGTTGCTGTAACAGCTGTGTCCTAGGCTGCACAGTGTCAATATTTCATGACCATTGCTTACTGGGTGTATAGTGGTGAGAGGGGGAGGGAGAGATCATGTATGTCTTTTTTTTTTTTAAAGTGACATCAAAAACGGAAAGAAAAAAAAAAAAGGAGAGAGATAGTTTGGAAACCTGAAAGCACTGACATTCAGTAAGATCACTGCAAGTAATGATGGTACCTTGCTGCTGCTGATCCTTATCTGCTTACAGACCACAACTGAGCGGACCTGTTTGGGCAAATCATAAAATATATAAAAATAGCCCTTCTCTGTATCCTCTGTTCAGTTAATTTCAAATTATTTTGACTAATAGCAATGCACGTATGTTTCAAGCAGTGGTGGTGATTAGCAAACAAAAACAAAAAAACCATACCATTATGCATAAAATACTTTGGCACAAATCTGTGACATAAAAAGTGAAGAATCTCTTTCAAAATTTTTCCTTTTAGTTGAAGCATCTAACAATGTTACAAACCCTTCCACTCTTTTAAATGTAACTATCATCAACTACAATCAACTACAATTGAGTTGAACTCAGTTGTGTTGGTCTTTGATTGAATTGACTTTTTTTTTCTTTCGAACAAGCATGGCAGGAACGTACACTTCATACAAATAAAACCGATGTGTTGACTTCAATAAATGAGTTGCATGTGTTGATTTGAATTTTCACCCCCGATGATTCAGTGCTACATCAAAAAAAACCCGGCTGATTTGGTTTTTTGTATTCAACATTCTGGTTTCAATCTGGCTAACCAACAGTGTTATTTCATCATTTGGCCCAAGCATCTTATTTGCATTAATTATGACTAGTATGATTAAGCAAGGGTTAAAGAGAATAGAGGCGGGGAAATGATGGAGTGTGTTTGTGAAAGAGAAAGAAAGAATGAGAAAGAATGGGGGATTGTAGGGTAAGCAGACTGGAACTGCAGGCCGTCACACATGCTCAGCCTGATTTTTACCTAGTTTGGGCAATGGATAAGAAAAACGGAGTGCACAAAACTCAATATTTCACAAATCTGAATTCAGAAATCCACTGGGGGTCAAATTCTAGAGCAGTTTGATACCAAATATTACCTTTATCACTCTCATAAATTAAAATTCTAATTTGATCACAAAAGCTGATGATCACCTCACCAGTCGACACAGCCCATTGTAAAGTCATACCATGTGTCGAACTTTGATATCAAATGGCTAATGAGAATGAGGGAAGAAATAACCTAGCAGTATATTCAGGCAATATTACAAAAGAGTGCCACAGAAAAGTATGTCCAGCACAGTTAAGTCCTAGTCAGACAACACTTGTATTGAACTACGGATATGTTGACTTTTGTTTCACTGTCCCAATAGCATCAACTTAAGCATAGTCAACAACATTGATTGTCTACAACAATGTAAGTGCCCAGAGCTACAGAGAATGCCCAACAAATGGCACAGCAAAGACTGAGCTGGTCCTGGACATAAGTGAATTTATATCAATTTGTTGTACCACTGTGATTGGTGTCTGTGGAAAAAACAGATGGGATCCAAATTAAGCACTGCAGGCTGGCTGCTAATAGTCAAATTGCTGCATACAATAAGTCTGCATGGTAAATGACCCATGTCCGAAAGTCCATATACATATGTACTCCTAACAGTTTTCCACTCTACAATGACCATTTAGCCAACAGGAAACAAAATTTTCACCCTATTGTCTGTGAAAATTGGAAGCCATGCTTGCCTTAATTACGGAACTGTATGATGGAAGGAAAATGCTTCATTTGTACTGTACCCATACTAGTTCTTTTTGTTTCACTATTTCATTCTTCACATAGACTTCATGTCTATAAACACTTTTTTTTAACAACACAGCAGGACCAATGGCCCTAACAAACAAGTCTAGGTTTACCTATGTTTTGTGGCTTTCACCATCAATACTGTGAGATGTAGCTGTGTTAGACTCTGTCATATGCCACTATTTGTATTTCCATTGGCCTATGGCAGAGTCCTACATTGAACCATAAGTATGTCTCTATGGCTTCCTGAAGTCTGACAATGTTTTTCTTCATGCTGACTTGACTCAAAGCTAGTTACAGACTACTATGAGAAATACTAGCCTTCAAAAAGAAGAATAATGAGCTTACAGAGGAGGTAGCTTGACTCAGGCTTTGTCAAAGGTATGACTGGCCTGCCTGAAAATACACTGTAGCAAAGGTGATCTGACTTTGATGATAGTATAAAATTTCAAAGCTGGAAATTTTCAAGACAACAACTTATGATAATGCTGATAAATTGTTAATTCAGTTAGCCAATAATTAAATTTGCTGGTGACCACAAAGAAAACCATTCTTTTGTGTTCATACTTTATCACTGTATTTACTAAAATAATTCAACAGAAAAGGGATATGAGACAAAAACGTTTGCCAATCTGACACACAAATAACTAATGAACTATGGCCATAACAGGACACATGGAAGTAAATTTCACATTCGCCTTTCTATCTGTCTACTTCAAAATGTCTGTGCAAATAGCAGTTTGAGACAGAAAAATTGTGCGAGCAGTTTGAGAGAGCAAAATTGTGCAATCATTCAGATCTTTATAATTCACAATGACAAATGCCCAGCTGCTGAAAAACTCTATGTGCACAAAATGACATTTCTGATGTATGTTTCATACCTCTTAAATCTTAAATATCTATAGTCTGCAGATGTCATGCTGACCATTCAATCACTAAGTAAATGACTCAAAAATTTAAACTGCAGTTCTTATCCCGTGGAAACTACTTTGGTGATAGCATAATGTGAAATGTAACCTCTGTTGAACACAAATATTCATAAATAATGATATAATTCACAAACGAACATAGATCTTCACAATCCATGTGCCATAAGAAAGAAAAATAAACAACATCAAACTAAAACTGATCTGCGAGATGAGCAAAAGCACACATACTGACTTAGCAACTGGAAAAAAACAGCGTCAGTCACGCTAGAAAAAAAAATCTGTTACAAATATACAAATGACAGTAAAAACAAAGTTTCATATGTAAAATGGCTTAAATCATAATGGATCAATTCATATTTTGGTCTATGCACGTAAATTTATAAACATGATCTAAAATAGCTGCTTATTTCTTTTTGCTGCTACTAGAGGTTGACCGACGTGACGAGGATGAAGACAAAGATTTTGATCTTGATGAGGATGACTTGTTTTTCAAATCTTCATCATCAGGGTCATCTTTCCTAGAGCTCTGCCATGAGGAGGTATAAGACAAAACATGAAAATTATTACCAACTACTGTAATACTAATTTAATTAAGACGTACCACGAAAAACAATCTTTTCTGTCCTGAGCAATTTCATATCTTAGATTTTGCTACTAAATGGCTTTTTAAAAATTATACATTTTCAGAGATAACAAATATCTGTAAATTTTAATGTGGGCCAACAAAACCCATTGCATAGTTAATAGATCTACTATGAAAACCCACTCAGCACAATTAAAAATCTCAGAAACCTGGCTATTATGGGCAGGGAACAAAAGGATTTTTTTTGTCATACCCTTTCCAATAAATGCATTTTCCATGAAGACATACAAATGCAAAAACTATAAATTTTCACATGATTATAATGACAACTGGGCTAGCAATGCCATTTCATCATATTCATCAAGAGATGGATAATTAAAAAGGAAGTCTGAAAACATTCTCCTGAACTTTACTCAGAACTATGTTATCTGGTGGACTTATTTTAATTTTTCTTTTCCATTTTATATAACTTAATTTAAAATTATAGCATTCTGAGTATTTTCCAATACAAGATAGAAATCTTATAGGCCCTACACATCTACGTTCCAAACTCCAGTTTCGGAATGGAACAGCAAACTGGGCAGCAGAAATGTAGATGTGGATGAAAAACTGCTGGAAAAAAGTTAAACTAGGCGGCCGAACAGGCATACAGAACATGTTGGATTTTCTGGCGACGGTTTTGTGCGTTCCGTGAATGACGTTCACCACCACCGTCGATGACAGCCTTCAAGTGACGTCACAGGCTTAGCCGGGTTATCTTTTTGCTTATCTCAATAATGACTGACCGCACAAAAAATCTGATTACATTTTTGAAATAAGCGACCCAAAATTAAGGCAAGATCCAAGCTGAATTTGAGTTTTTTCAATAATTACAGAGAAAAACATTTTCTGTTTTCCACGTATGCATGGTGCTGCGGTTTAATCTTGGGAAAAGACACATGATGTGGATGACACACCAACCTGTCAAGATTGCTGTCTGGTGTGTGTCAAGATTGCAGTTTGGTGTGGTGGTTTCCACTTCAGTTAAAACCGCCTGGTTGGAACATAGGTGTGTAGGGCCCCTTATATTTATACTCCTAAATATCTTTGTACCACAGTATGCTCGTAGGATCAATCTATTTCTTTTCAAGTGTACTTTTTATAGATTGTTATATGAAACAATTAATCTCAGAGGCAAATCACAAAGTGCACGGGGTAATTGCTTTACAATCAATCACCCAACTTTGCTGAGCATTAACAAAACATGGGGCATATAGATACTCAAAATTTATGGAACAAAAGACGATTACAATTATCAAGAATCACATTGTTTAGCGGAAAAAGTTAAAAGGATTTTGTTTCAAAACCGAAAAGATCTTAACCACGACATCATCAGTCATAATTATAAAACATAACCTTACTAGTGCGTCAAACACATAATATACAAACTTCCAACCTTTGAACTTCTCTTAGTTGATCTGCTACCATCATCATCACTTTCATTCCTTTCCTCATCACTTCTGTCTCTGTCCTCTTGCCTGTTGAGTTCCCTAGTGCTTTCCCTGTCTTTGTCTCTGCTTTTTTCCGAGTCAGGCTTTTCTCCATCCTTGTGGGAATCTTGCAGGGATATCCTGATGTTGCTGCCTCTGTCTCTGCTGGACTCAGATCTGCCAATAAAAAACATCACTTCTGACTTCATTCCCCAATGACAGCATTGAACACCAGTGATAAATTGTCTACGTTTCTAATAGTAACAGAGACACCATGTACTTTGGATGAATCATGACTCATTTCATATGAAGGTCTCCATTATCAAACATGAGGAAGAAAGATTTGTCATGAACTGTAAATGTTTCAACAGCAAAAAGATGTCATACAGCTAGATGTAACTTATTCAAACAGGTCATCAACATACTCAGTGAAGCTGCATGTTGTTGTCCTCACTCCAATCAATCCAAGTAAGTATGCTAAAACTTCTAAATAATCATGCAAATAATCTGTGCTTATGAGCATTTTCATTGATTCCTATTATATTGCATCTATTAGTCAAGAAACAAAGCATGAAATCAGAAGATCAAACAGACTAAGAGTCCCAATATGAACTTTGAAAAGCAATGATTCACTTACACTGATGATGAGTTCTCCACTATTTTGACAGCTGTCAGAGTAGAAGTGATCTTTTTGTGTGATCCATCTGATATATCCTCTCCTCGAAAGTTGTCAACTCCTTTGTCTTCCTGGCCGTTGCCATTGCTTACCTGTTTAAACAAAATCACAAGATCAACATCTGACCTTGTTGATTTGCATGTTTTATGTACTGGGGGAATTTTCCAAAATTTCACTACCAACCCAGTTCAAAAGCCCATGTCCACTGGTTAAATATCTGGCTCATCCAAATCTGGTGAGAGTTCACGCTCTGAATATTCCGAACATTAATCCAAAATATTAGTATTTTTCATCCTCATTATCTCATCTGATAAGGCATTTTATAGAACTCTTTAATATCAACCATGCAATTATTCCGAATGACATCAGTCCACCCAGATAGGTTTAAGAACAATCAATCAAATAGTTTGAGCATCTAACTTTTAAAATTCAAAGTATCAACAGGGCTGCCAACCCCATCATGGTCGAAACAAGGATTTCTCTTTAAAAAACCTGGGATTTTTTTACCTAAAACAGGGATTTTACATACTAAGAAGAATCCAATGCTAAAAACTTATTTTGCAGTATTCAGTCAAAGAATTTATGCACACAGCAGTTATTCACACATATTGTCAAATGCACAGTATTTCTAAATAATGTATAAACCAGGAAATATAATTTCATGTATGCAAAAATTCAGTCACTATTTACAGTTAATTCCTTGATCTATTGATAGTTGATGAAAGTAAATGCAACAGAATACATGTGTATCCTGGTCTACATCTAGATCTATATAGATCATGTACATGTATGGTATATCAATATAAAATATGACAGTGAAAGTGACGTGAAAACCAGAGTGGAATTTGAGGTGAAATCCAGCATCAATTGCAGGATCAATAATTCATATAATTAGGATACGGCATAACACTAACCACATTTTTGCTCCTTCCACGTCTCTATACCCTTCCCCCCTTCCCCTGCCTAATGGAATACAATGTTTCTTCATAATGATGTTTAGATGTGATGCCAAGAAGAGCAGGGTTAGATAGGAGACGAAAAGTCTGTGCTAGCTGAATAAGTTCTGTCTCTGTGTGACATCGTACTTGCCACAGGTCGTAACGTTGCGGCTTCGGTTCCGTAGACAGTTGATCGGCTTTCATCCTTTGAAGCCGGAAACCTACTAGCCAGGCAGACACTGGGCCAGTTACATAGGCTAAGATTGCATAAAATCCTCCCTACGCTCCTACTTTTCACTGTATGGAGTGAGAAAATATAGAGAGGGGCTGGGTAATACCATAAGCCCACTCAATGCTCATGGCAATAGACAGATAGATCTAAGGCAAGACTTTCGAAGCGACACTGACCATCACTAGCCACTTGACGCAATGAGGTCATCGGCCGTAACATTACACAGACACCCATTGTTCTCAAATAGACATAGCGTAGCATGCATAATCTCAGCAAGAGTACTGCAAAACACCGTTTGATTGTGACAGATCTAGCGAACGAAACGGCCCGATCAAAAACATAGATCTAGAGTACGTTCCTGATGTCACACCCACCCATTACAATTATCATTTACTTTATGAGAAACCCGGGATCTTAAACACTTTTCCAGGTGCCCGGGATTTCGCTTGAAATCCAGGAAAATCCTGGTTTTTCCGGGAGTGTTGGCAACCCTTATCAAATAATATGTCCCCCCCCCCCCCCCCTCCTCTTGTCCAAATTTTTCTTGTCACAATATCCCTCTCACCATTTTTTTTTTGGTAAAAAAAAAAATCTTTACCTGCCTCACAAGCTCTGATTTGTGTGTCACGAAAAAAAGAATAAAAGAAATAAAAAAAGTTGGATATGGAGATATATGAGAAATGTATAAAGATGTCTTGACTCATAAGTCGGGATCTTGCAATGCTTACATGATCACTTTTCTCTCCATCTGGAATTTCTGAAGGTGTCTCCACATCTTCCTCTAACACAGCCATTACTGCCTTGTTGATGTGTGATTTCTGGTCAAGAGAAACAGACAAAAATTCAAATGAAACAAAGAAAGGATGCTAAAGTTGCTAGTTAAAAGTTTGTGTGATTTACATGAAAAGAGATATGAATAGAAAAGCTTTAGTTAGTGTTTTGGTTAAGAGAAATGCTAAGTAGGAAATCACAGCAAACTGTTACATGCTTGCTGTGACAGCCATGAATACAACTTTCCTTGTATTGTGAGTATTAATATTCAAGAGAACTATTACACATAAAAATTAAAGAAGCACCACAAAGCAATCTTTCATGATTCTGACTTCATTCCAATCATAATACAAAGTGCACAGCATTCTCACAAAATATTTGACAAAAGAAAACTGATTCAAACTGGTATAAATGAAATCAAAACATACTTTCAATCTTTTAGTTTTTGTTTTTCTGGCAGATTATGTCAGCGACTATAAGAACATATCTGGTGTCAATCATCTACCTGGTTTTCAGTAAAACTCTGAACATGAGCAAGGAGTGGCTCTCTGAGATCTGGGCAAAATTCAAATACGTCTTTGAGCTGAGCAGCTGGAAGCTGCAGTAGCACCTGGAAGGACTGAGGTTTGGCTCGTTGACAACAACGGATAAAGCCCTCCCAGACTTTCTTCTGTTTCCACACCTGAAACATATTAAACAATAGTTCCTTATGATCACTGTCAATCACACTCAAAAATAATGACAAGTATCACAAGTTATGATAACATATAATAATTATGACCAGTGACAGGGTGAACAAATGAATGACTAAGATGTAAACAAAACAATGATGTACTGAAACATTCTACCAGATATCCATCAGGGTGCTAGTACGGGTGCCAATTTACAATGCATAAACTGGTTTCAGTTCCGACATTGCTTAATCCACTTAAGCTCTCATCTTGTGTCAAAACAGAAATGACATTTTTTCAAACATGGGATGATAGAAAAAAAAAAAAAAAAGCTTTACTTAGATCTGGATTTGCTAAGTCTGTCTAATTTCCAGATCTGTAATCAATCAGCATTTGTGAAAATCTCTGTGTTTGAAACTTCTGTTTTTCTCACCAATCAAAGAAGGTTTCAAAGATTGAATTGCATCCCTCAAAGGTTGTTTAGATAAATTGGCGTAGCATTTCACAGTTTTCTTACCTTTTTAACAATCAATCGCTGCAGAATATTGAGCACAAATCCATTAAGCCTGGGGTACATTGAGAGAGACTGGAGGACAGTTCTCATGAGGAGAGTGGGCAATGGTTCTTGCTCCATCAACTGCTGCATAACAATGGCTAGTACCTCTTGTGTGTAGATATTCCGCTCACTGAGGCACAAATTAGCCGCTTGGGGAAATATTAATTTTATATCTTCAACTACTGATGTCATGGTATGTATGAAAAATGCAGTCAATCTGGTTCTCGAAAAATTAATCTTCTTGATGTTCCCTTAACTTCTACTGGGAACAGATCTTTAATCTGACTATGATTATATGACTATTCCTTACAACCTGAACAAATATGTCTTTACCACATCATTTACAAAGTTTTTACCTCAACACTTAAATCGTTTTGTTTATGGGCCTATTTCTAATGAGCAACACTTCAGGTGTAATGTCCACAAATAATCTGGCACAGTATATTCAGTATATTACTATTTTCACACTTGTATAAATATTTTCTCATAGGCCAGATCTATAGTTGTTTGTTTAATTTTCTAGACAGATGAAAATGAGTGGCTCAGTATGTGTACAAAAGAATAATCATTAAATATTTTGTCATCATGTCATATATTGTCTCACCTTTGATTGTTGTCTTAATGTCACATTTGGCTGGGTCAATGTTGTGTAAGGCCACTAGCAGTTCTACTGGTGTTAGGGGTGAGTGATAAACAGAGTCACTGCTCACTGCAAAAGCCAACATACCTTGCATGAATCAACATCAAATAATAGTTAAATCATAAACCATTGCCTTGAAAATTGCTCTGAAGTGCTCCCACATAGCTTCAGAATTTGCTTTCTTTACAATTTGGTCTTCAATCAAATGGTTCTCAGGGTGGCTTACAGTTGCCAGGCTCAGAAAAAAAAAAACAGGATATAAAAGCCACACCCAATTTGAAGGACCAAGATTTTTGATATTTCTTCCCAAACCATTATTATCTGCCATTAATTACTGCATTTCCTGTGTATTCCACATTTTGCAGGAACATGAAGAATGTCTAGAACATAAATAATTTTACTGAGAGTGAAAAGCAGCTTTCCATTTTCTCTGTTTTATAGGGCAAACTGGACTAGCTCATTTGTCTAGATTCAGATTTATTTTTTAACAGAAAATCGGAATCAAAACTCATTTTTTTCTGAGCGCCACAAAACAGTGATAACAGATTTGCTTACCATGGCTGCCCATGAGTCGGTTAAAGACTTCCTTCACAACCATTGGGTTCAGTTTGATCAGTTTGGGCAAAGCTTCCATCACTTCACTCTGCAGCATAAAGAAAAAATTACTGCACTATGTTGCAACAGTTCGCCGCTGACAAGTCTGGGTTTAAGGTTAGATCTAGGTTGAAGTTGATCTCTAGCGAGATCATTAATTTTTAGACTTAAGTAAATGTAATCTGTTTACAGTTCAAATGCTATAAAAATAATAATAATAATAACAAAAACAGAAAAAGATACTGTGACTGATATTTTCAAACCCCATAACAATAACATAAGACAATAAAATTTTACCAGATTTGTTCAGCTGAAGTGAAAATGAAATGAGATCACATACACAACTGAAACAAATTTTGAGTAAGTAGCCACTTTAAGTTGGTTGTAACTTTCACCTTTGACAGTCCATTGAGCACAGGAATGAGAAATCTGACATCAGGAACTCTTTTGTGATACAAATCTCGAATTCTGTCCACCAGCTCAGGCGATGGCACAGCTGAGGATGGTAAGGTATTGAATCAATGTGATTTTGTTAGCCTGGAAATCACTTTCACCATGTTCAATTTGTTCTTAGCAGTAAAATGTTCTTGCAATATTCACTTGACGTAAATTCACTTGATGCTTCCAGCCTCAATCAAACGTCATTTTGTTTCTTTTTTTTTTTTTTCTAAGGCACTTATTTGCTTGAAAAGAAAACATGAGATAACTCAAACAATGCCCAGAGAGTAGAACAGTAATCATTGCTTAGGACTAAACACATGTAAATAAAAATGTAATAAAAAATGACAAAAAATCAAATAAACTGTTAATGTATCAACTTGACCTGTATGACATCTATGAAATTCTACACAGCTGATTCACAAAAGAAAAATTTAACATGCAAGAATAATCATTCTGAACAAAACTGTGACATATGCAATTTTCAAAAAGCCCTGCAAACTCACTTGATATATAGTTTCCTTGAAGATCCACAAACATACCAATTTTATTGAGTTTTCATCAATACAATCACTTAATGTCTTATAAGTCCTGTAAAGTAACTGCCTGAGTTTTGTGACATAAACTGAGATCACTCCCAACTGAGTTAAATATTTAAATTCAAATGATTTACTCAACTGAGTATTAGTTTAATGGAGTGGGGAAAAAATTATTTTTCCTAAAAATTATTGCATCTGATACTTTAGTCTCTGTTCATATAAGCATAAGACAACAACAATTACCTTTGTCAGTAAGAATATGAATTACCCTCATGACTAGTGTCTCCGATCCTTTTGGACAATTTTCTACCAAAGTGAGAAGCTCTGGGGAATCCATTCCCATTCCTTTGACCTACAAAATTTCAAATATAAGTTCTTTCAGATTTTGTTCACAGAATTATATATTATAATATATAGTTTCCCACAAAATATTTCCATAGTGAAAGTAAGTTCTATAAAATGTGTTTGATAATGCTTCTGTATTCAAACACATGAATGTCAGAACTCCTGTGAACTCCCCATGCACAGTAAAAAAGTAATGGAGATGCTGATGTGTGACACTTCTTGACTGAATAATGAAGTTTGATAATTATAAACAAAATAGGGACAGCTTGACACTGGATGAATTTCTCCATACATTTTCTGTATTTTCTGTCATTTTCCTCAATTTTCCATACCTGTTCCATAGTTAGAAAATGTTCATAATTTTTCCATACTTTTTCCAGATTTCTGTATTTTCATACAAACCCTGTTCATACTTTCTGTGTGCAGCAGTGGCTAAAATTTAACATGACAGTAATATAGATGACAAATTCCATGAAAAGATAGTTCAAAATGACCTACTGGTGCCTCCAAAACCCTGAGGATGATACGCTTGATATCAGCAATGGTCGCTGTGTAGACATTAGCCAACCTGAGAAAGAAATCAAACCAGTTAAAAACAAAAGACAAGGCCTTCCAGTTATAACATATACTGTCTTTTAATATTTCCTGCATGCATTAATTTGTCATCATGTGATCTTATCACATTTAACCATTTCTCCAAAATCCCTGGCATGCTAACAATGGAGATGCTAAGGTGTCCATGCTACTCCAACACAGTTTGTGTGTTGCGGTCACTTTTTACATCCCACATTATTTTACCTCGGACACCAATGTGAATAGTAGCTTAAGTGTTCCTGAGTAATTTGAATCTATTTTCTTGTAAGATTTAATGAACGAAGAGCTCATGGGTCAACATCAAATGATTTTACAGCCTGTTCATACAGGTTTTTGGAGGTAGAAAACAAGTAAGAAAATCAATAAGACTATCTGATATAAAAAAGGGAAAAAAATCTGTTTTTCATTCTTGCATTGATTTATTTTTCGATGAGTTATCATATCTGTGCAACTCTTTTCAGATAAAATTTTCACAAACTGGAAACAATTGCATCTGTTTTAAAATCAACAACACAGATTAGACTGTGTGACTTTGTGGAATTTTACAGTACCTTTATAACACACTTGGTGAAAAGTGCATCAACAATATGGATTAGATTGTGTGACTTTGTGGAGTTTCACAATACCCTCATAACACACCAGGTGAAAAAAGTTAAACTGTCTTTCACTATCCTTCAGAAATGATATTTAAGGGGGGGAGCTACTCTTGAGAGCGAAAATTTTTATTCTGCATATTTTGAGCAAAAAATGTGTATAGTGGCATTGGACATGTTAAGATATGAGGAAAAAT
>JBCEWB010347699.1:0-21416 GCA_039654565.1 Peronia peronii | reverse complement strand
GGGGGGGAACAATGGCTCTGTGATTTGGCGTCTACTTCAGGGTGAAAACAACTCATGTCGGTGAGGTTACAGGCTCAACTTATCAGTCCTCCATTGGGGGGGTAGAAGGACACAAAGATTGAAAAACCTGCATTTTTTCAGTGACTCAACGGTTCCCTGGCTTCCTCTGGGAAGCGAAGTCTGACATCTACCCTTCCCAGATAAAGGCGAATATATCTGGAGGTCCCGTGTGTACGATACGCATGCTAAAGAACCCTTGGCAGTTCAAAATTGATGAAAGAGTAGGCTGAGTGCTGCTGTCCAGGCAAAATTTCCAAATTCCAAATTTCTACCCACAAAAATTCTCACCAAAATCAGGAAGCTACTTAAAGCCAAGATAATCTTACTATCTCAGGATTGAAAGGCTTAACAAAAAAAAAAAAAAAAAATTCATAAGATACCTAAAACTACCACAGATAACAAGCCATTTTTTCAGCCAAATTACTTCCCTTTCCAAGGTTAGATGCAGTATAATTTAATACAAGCATTACAAAGAAGGATAAAAAAACACCAAAATACTTTTGTTCCCATTATTTAAAACATGTTGAATGCAAAAAAGTAAAAAAAAAAAAAATGCCATGATCTCACAAAAACTTGTTTATCATGTGGTGATTATTTCAGAAGTCTCCATTTATCATGTTTCAAGTAGCCTGCTTCAAGCAAAAGTACATGTAATTCTTTACTTCCCTACAAATAAAACAATGTTTGCTCATGTATTATACCTGATCTATATAGTAATGAGAAATAATTTGACTGGTAGTAAAAATGGCTCATCACAACAGCCCAGAAAACCTGGTTAAAAAAAGAACAAGGTCCTTTTAAGCTCCATAAAGGTAATGGCACAACCGATTAATCTGGAGACATAATTCAAATTGCTAAAACAACTGCAGCTTCTTAGAATAGTACAGATCTGCATGACAGTGATGGCAGAGCCTTACACAGAAAACAAATACGCAACATCACACTGGAACAAAAATTTCAAGATACTGAGGAAAGGGAAATTCAGCCAGATAAAAAAAAAAAAAAAAGACATCTATATCTTAAATTTAAAAAATATACGCACGCATAAAAAAGCTACAGGAATCCACATCCAATTAAATCTGCTTCATGTGCAAAAGAGGTAAATTGCAATGACTCTAGTTTTCTCTGTACTTATTTCTGTTCCATATTTTGTTGAGATTCCATCCAAATGACTGACTAAACTGGACTGTTCTTCCTTTCTTCAAACCTATCTATCAATATCATCAGTAAATCTGAGATTTAAGAGGTTTCTCCCTACAATACTGATTGTTCCTGAATGATCCCGAGCATCACTCAATACCATTACCAGGAAGATGGTGAAAACTTAAAGGAACATTTCACCACAAACATAGAAAATAAAGCACGAACACAGGCCATAGAACAGCAAATGTCAAGCCGAACAATACAGTAAGAATGACTCAAAGATAATGTCTCACAGCTGACACCTAATGTGTTGTGGAATACACAGACAGCTCATATAATAGCAATAAAACAAAACTAAATACATGTATCATACTCTAAGAAGTTTACTAGACTTCACAAGACTGAAAAACCAAGAAGGAAACTTTAATTGTACTCCTTAACTGACAAAGAGACTATCAGAAAAGAGGCTAATCCATTGTTGTGACATGTTGCAACAGAAATAAAGTGAAACATTACACTGTTTCGGCATTCTGAGAACATCTGTACGGTGAACCAGCAATGGTAATCTCAAACGGAGCATGGTAAAACTAATCTGTCACACTTGCTACATCTGCATTTATTTGACAATAAGTGTGTCATAGCATGCACAGAAAAGTGATGACAAAGACAGACTTTAAGGAAGTGTACTGGAATTTCAAGAATAAATAACAGGAAGAACAAAATCTGTGCTTACTCAACTGACAGTGAGGCTTCAGAAAGTAGCCACTCATTCCTATGAACTGTTGCAATACAAATGAATTGCAAGAATTATTAAGACAGTCTGAGAACATCTTGAGAGCTCAACCAACTACAGTAACTGATGTTGGCCCGGGCGATTTAATGATATAATTAAGAGGAAAAAAACATTTAGATGTCTTTAAAAGCATATAATAGAAAGGATCAGCATGACAATATTCCATACCATTGACTCTGACGAAACAAATGTTGTGCAATCTTCAAAAGTGTCAATAATAGGATTCTCTTAAAGAATCAGAAATAAATAATGTGTATCTAAAGATTGCAGTTCATGATGACATTTACAACCTGAAAGTGTAAGGTAAGAAATGAAAATGATTGTAGACAAAGACAGGTCCTGATGAAAGAAAAAGAGAATACCACGTCATTCCTGTGGACATTCTCAAAGAATCATGAAACTGACAAAGTATTCAAGAGAAATTATAGGACCTCATAGGTATAACACATGAAATAAATGAATCTGTTAATATGAATGAAACTGATAGCATAACAGGAAGACAAAAAAAATGTTACATGCAAGAATCATGCAGACAGCAATGATAGCATGTTAAAGTTAAAGAGCAGAGATGATACATACTTAGTTTGTCAATAAATGAGTGACAACACTAAAATAGAGAGCTCAAATCCCAAATCTCAGAAAGGACAGAAACAGTGACAGAATAGGACATCCCGGAGGGTAGCCTATAAGTGTACTGTAGACCGTATGATTAAGCACATCGTAGACAGTCTGAAGAAAGCCTTTCTTACAGGGATTCAACAAGGGTAATGGAAGTTAGTACATGATATAGAAAACATCATTCAGTCTTCTATAGACAGGACAATGGAACACGGTTGGTTTGCTCTTGAGATTACAAAACCAGATACAAGGAGCAGATATAAAGATTACATTTGGTTCCACTATCATCACAAAACATTGATACTAATGATCAAGGAAGCTGGTCTATTCTTGAGATAAAAAAAAAAATGAAAAATGAAAAGAAAAGAAAACAAAACAAAAAATGCAGAAAGCAGATTGCAAGACAGCTCTACCATCAAGCAGTGATCAATTAAGCTGGCTTATTCTTGAGATACAAGGACCAAAAACAAAGGCAGATGAAAGTTTCATTAAATTATAATTTCATTACCATCATAATACACTGATACAGACAGTGACCGATGATTTTAACCTTACGAAATCATCAATAACATTTACAAGCATTAATGCTTTTTGTAATCTTGTTTGAAAGCAAAACATCTTGCGGAAAAAAAAAAAAAATGAAGAAAAAGATGAATTTCAAAGGAGTGTAAAAACAAACTGTTGATTATATAGTAGAAAACAACAAGAACAACAAAAAACAGTCAATACAGTGCAATGGCATGGTGTCATCAAAAACACTTAAGCCTGCATGAAAGGGTACAATTAATATCATGCACGACAAGACAAGACAGAGAAACCTTGTTAAAAACACTGTTTAGTCAAGGCTGGGTATAAATAAGAAGTACATGTACCATCTTGCATCAGTCCTGAGCTGGACCAACAATGTAAATGGGTCATGATATGTCCGGTGAACAAATAGCAAAGATAACATTGGCAAACACACAGTGGTCAAATGTTGCGAGCAAAGATTATGTGCAAGACTGAAAACCTGATTAAGGATTGCAAGGTTGATATCCCAAGGCATAGATTGATACCCTGTCTAATGGCCTGGTGTCTTTTCTTGGCTTCTATACTCTTATTATCTCTTTTTTTGCATCTTATTTATTTCACCAATAAAATTACAGAGATCTATATACACGTCTTTCAACCTCCAGGTGGAGATTATCTCAACAGAGATCTAAAAAAAAAAAAAAAATCCCTATTCTTCTTCTTCAAACAAATCTGATAATTATCTCCAGTTGTGAAAAATATGATATGACAAGAAATAAATGCATGTGGCATATAACATGAGCGAATGCATAAAAATATTTTTATATATCTGTCCCGCTGTTGGAGCACATGAAGATAAAGATTTTGGACATTGCCATGGCCATATGAACTGCTCTGAAAACTCTTTTCGGCAATTTTATGCCTCGTTTACATTAGCCTGGCTAACAATATAATATACATTTCCTATTCTTGACTGAAAGAAAGAACAAAGGATCAATAAAGCATCCCATTTAAAATATATATTAAAAAAATAAATTTCAAAATCTGACAGAGGCAAGCAGATTATGGCAGTGTTCTTTTTCCGACAATGTCACAATCTGAACAAAAAAAATAAACTCATCCATCCTAAGACCTTCTCTATAGATACTTCAAGAATAAATTAAGTTCAAAGTCTCAGTGGAAGTTTCATCCTAACATCCTCATGTAAAAGGAATAATGCATAGTTATACTGACAAACTGAAAAACAGTCAAGCACACAGCTGGCATTGATTAAAAAAAAACCAACAACATATTTATGAAATGCCATGGCACTAAACATGATTGTATGAACTGATCTGATGCATTAAGAAAACAAAATGTATATCTCTGCAAGCAGTTAGAATAATGAAATTAAGGACAATCTGAACACTATACTGAACTATTAAAGTACTCAAGAATAACAGTGTTCAAAATGAATGTCATGTGACCATGCAAAATGGACTGGATGATAAAGAGGATTTTGCCCAGAAAAACCATGAGATCGCATCAGTTAACTGTGAATGTGAATCTCTTGGCAAAGAAAAGTAGTAATTGAATTATTTTCTCACATCTTCTTTTCTCATGTCAATGGCACCATCAACTTTATACACATGAAAAATGTGACTCCAAACTGATTTCACCCAGTCACCCAACAAATCAATATTGTGTAAACTGGAGAAAATCCATTCGTTGCTAAAAAAATTGTATGTACATGCAACATGATAACATGCATTTGTCCAAATCAAAATCTGATGTAAAACACCACTGTTCATTTGGAAGTGCAGTAACACAATTTAAAATGATCTTATTGGAATTTCAGTAGATGGAATGACCCTGGATGTCACGAAACAGGAGTGTCAATTTACTTTTTCTGAAAGGAAAGGAAAATGTTTCATTCTTCCATCAGGATGCAAAATTGAAGTTTCTATATAGGAATTACAAACAAAAAAAAAAACAAAAAAGAAAAATACACACACAAAAAAAGAGAAAACAAAGAAAAAACAAATTTTAAGCACCAGCAAAGAAGTTTATGTCTGCCAAAAGAAGTATGTTTACCAACTATAGAATGAAATTTTAGATCCTCTATGAGACCAAAATGATGATAAGAGGGGCTAAAAAATATTGAAGTCTGATATCATGATACTAGTGTAGATGTGCAAGCTTTGCCAGATTCAGATTAATATTGAGCCAGCACTATAAAATACTGCATATAGAATACACATGTCTATCACAATGTCAATACCACAGAGATGGTACTGCATCAATGACATTTAACAACTATCTGCTGTATTCACAACTAAGAAATTAATGTGACTGTGAACTCTACAGCTGCTCAGGGTATCAGAAAAAGCACCATCACTGCCAGTTTGTTAGGATTACGGAGAAAATTTCTTTTTGTGAATGCATGCAGTGATCTTTATAAGGATGGCCATCCAACTTGCAATGAAAGGGAGCCATTTTTTTGTGAAACCAGACTCAAAAACATCATCAGTGATGGTCTGGCTAGGATAACATGTTGATGCGCCGTGTCCAATACACTTTATATAGGCAGTTATGTGTCCTTCACATTCTAAGGACCAAAATGGGCTGAAAGGCCAGAATTAAAACAAAAAAAAAGGATTTCTACTCTGGTGTGTCATTTCAAGCGCATAAAGATCACTTACTAATCAAGGAAGTCGAGTTTTACTGATTATTTTCGACTCAATTTTATCCAATAAAAGTGTTCACGTAAACAATACATCTCCTCCTTTTGAATGAGCAAAATGCATAAGATTTACAAAACTCTTTGAATTGTTCTTTCGTCATCAGAGTCCATCCATGTCTCATCACTTGTTCTTTCCTCTTCATCTGTCTACCTGTCATGCCCTAATGTTGCATAACTTTTAAAAGTTCATCTCTGACTAAATTCACAAATTTGAATGCTTGTTATACATCCCAAAATTTACTAAATGTAATAACAGTTAATGCTGAATTCCATTCAGCTGACTTACAGTATCATTTCTTTAAGCTACTACCCAATATCTGCATTATCAATATTTTGTTTTTGTGGCCAATTTGCTAATCCCAGTATTTTTTTATCCATCTTGGTCTTCAGCCTGCAAGGACAATTTCCCTGAAAACTGTTCCCAGTGAGGAATTATAAAGCAGCATTATTCTCCTGGCAATTGCTACAACCCCTCACTTCATCCTTCTTTGGAAGACTTGGCATGCCGAAATATTCTATATATTACATTTACACTCTGGTATTTCTCATGCTCTCTTTGTCCTCTTGGGTGGGCAATGTAGACTGTTGATCAGATTGAAAATAAACTCCAATATCTTTGAAGAAAGAAACAAAAAAAGTGTTCATGTAACTTGCAAAAAAAAGCATTAAAAGCATGTGCAAAAATATACACATAGTCAATCATCTGAAGCACATAAAATATCACACTAGCGAGTATTTAAAAATATAATATTTATGATGATGAAATTTAACAAAAGCAAAAAAGTTGAATGTCACATATGAGTTCACTTGAATGTAACACAAAAGTTCCTCTGAATGTAGTAACTGAATCTCAACATGTCAACAATCAAGCAACAATGTCATACCAACTAAGTGAAAATATAAATGGAAATTTCACTTGTGATAAGCCGCTCAAGATCATTGTCCCAAGCACCATCATTGGCCAGGTAAAACTTTCCATTTTTCGAAAATGCCATGGCAAATGGCTGATTCACAGACCCGACTGGAAAATTCAGATCTATCAACACATCACCATCTTTGGTAATCAGTTTGAGTTTACTACTTTGCTTGATCCCACAAATGATTTTGTCCCTGATGGTTGCCATGTTGCAGATATCATCCGGATCAGTGTCGAGACAAAGCCTGAATTCTTGTCTGCCTTGCTGAGAAATACTGAACAGCTGCACTGATTCCCCTGGCAAGCGCTCCAGGTACAGAACAGAATTTGTCGCAGGCATTGCAGCCACCAGCTCAGGATTTACATTTAGATTCACCAGAGTGGTCATAGATGCAGCACCATCTTGAATGCTCACCAGATCAACTTTCTTGTCGGCAAATGCAGCACATGTGATGATGTTGTCCCTGACGTAAGCAAGCCCGAAGTACTGTGACTCAGATTTCACATCTTGGAGGAATTCCAATCTTTTCTTGGATACTTTGATGAGACTGAGTTTTTTCCCATCCCGGCTTACCACCAGTGTATCTCTTGTTAGAAGGCTCATATAATATGGCCGGGGCAATTCCAAACGTGTTACAAACTGATGCTCCAAATGTTGTGGTTGTGAAGCTGAACAATGACAAATTTCATATAATTTAAGGCAGCTGTTGACAATATCAACGAGCACTAAACAATCCTGGTCCTCCAACACAACAATGGAACTGATACCTGGCTTGTTCCTATCTCCCTGGGTATAGGGATCAAAGGAGCTCACTTTCATCACCTTAGAATGTTTGTGCAAAGGTTTCTGATCAGGAAAATCACAAGGTCTACTCGTCGAGTCTCTTCTGTCTTCTCTCTGTTGATTTGACACATTTTCTTCTTTGACTATCTTTGGTGAGGTGTCGGCCTTAGGTTGTTGCTTTTGTTTCACCTGCTGTACTTTATTCTGCTGTTGCTTTTGTTTCTTCTGCTGCTGAAGAAGTCTGTTGTGCATGATGCGCTGTTGTGGTTTTTGAGGACTATGAAACTGCATTGGCCTTGGCATCTTAGACTGCGGTCCCTGAGCTAACTGTTGTTGCTGTTGCTGCAAGAATGCATTGATGAGGAGCTGGAACTGCTGCTGGAATCTGTCCTGTTGCTGGTGTTGATGCTGTTTCTGTGTAATAAGCTGTTTAAGTCGCTCGGTTTCCTGCATCAAGTGCTGCAGCTGGAAGTTTTGACTAGCAGCCAGCTGCATCTGCTGAAGTTTCTGGGAAATTTCATTCAGCTGTCGCTCCATATTCCTTGGTCCCATAGCCATCTGGGGACTAGGGTTCATGAAATCATGCTGTGAGGCTGGTGAAAAACTCTGACCTCTTGATGAGGAGTGAAATGAAAATCCTGGTTGCATATTGCGGCCACCAACTTGTTGCTCTGCTCCTCTAGCACCTTTCATTTGATTCTTGTGAAGCTGAAATAATTTGGACTGTCTCAGTGGATTGCTGATATTGTTCTCTGGTGGGCTGTTTCTTTGATGTGTGACACTCAGATTCATTCCTGCCGGTGCGGAGTGTTGCAAAATACCAACACCAGCAAAATCATGGGGTGGTGAATTTGCAAAATTGAAGTTCATGTTTGTCAGTCCATGCCTGTTTGGTGTAACTGTGCTATTTCCTGACCTAGTAGATTGAATATGAGGTTGCTTCATCCGCATTGAACTGAGTCCCGAAAATCCAAATGGGGGCTGTTGGTTTCCATCTTGCATTGGGAAGGCATTTGGCCTGGGCCCCAAGATACCTGGCTGGTGGGCAAAGAATGAAGGTGACTGCGAGCCTCCTCTGAACTTGAAAAGATCTTGCTTCTTCTGTGCTGGATTTTGAACACCTTGGGCATTTCTCTTTTTGGGGACATGAGGGCTGACCTGATTCACATTTGGTCTAGGTGAGCCTGCATCTGCCTGAACTTTGGCTACATTTCCGATTTTGTTTCTGGCCCCTGCATTACTGTTGTTACGGTTTGCTTTGGCTAGACCTCCTCTCCCATTCTGTAGAGCCTTTTTTGTCTTGTTTTCCCTTCCTTTTTGCGGTTTAAGTTTTGCTTTCACAGCAGTTTTTCCACGGGCAGGAGTTTCAGATTCATCAGACGATAGGGACCCATAGCCCTCTAAACTTGTCTCGGAATCACCTGGAGACTGAGTATGCTTGAATGCAGCTGAGGCAGTTCGACCATCATTTAGCAAATCTTTCACACTCTTAAGGAGCATTTCTTTTTTGGCTTTGAACCGGTCACCACCAGCCTGAGCTTTACTGAGGGTAACTTTCCCTATGTCGCCAACAATTCTGTTAATTTCAGACTTCAGAGGGTCTGTCTGAAAAAGCTGGCACAGGTCTATGCAGGAATTTAAGTCCGAGCCCAGTTTTGCTAGACGCTCAGTCATACCATGGCAGTATCCCTCATGAGTTTTAAACCTCCCCCAATTTTGTTCATTTATGTTTTCATTTGTTGTTCTGGCTACTGCCTCTATCTCTGTGAGCAGAGAACGGAATGAGTTTAATTGTGCAGCACTCTGGGCCAGCTCCTCATTCAATCGGGCCTGACATGTCTCTATTGCTGCAGTCAATCGTGACGCTGTATCTCGGATGGCTTGAGTTTTGCGTTGTTGTGCCTAAAAGCAGAGAGAGTGATCAAAATAAAACACAATTAGCAGAAAGCATCAATAATTCTATACTATCCTTCTATATGAAGGATATTCATATTAATAATGTGAAATATTTTGTTTCTTATCCCTACATTCACTGGTCCGTCTTTGCTTGAGAATATCTGAATACAAAGTAAAGGATCTGCCACCTTGATTTTTTTTCTTTCAATCTTATGTGTCATTCTTTCAATAAGACAACTTACCAAATCTTATATTCAGATTAATTACATAAAGTGTTAGAGTTAAAAACAACTGCTACACATTATACTGAATCAAGGATTACCTTTTCAAATTCCTCAAGCTTTCCTTCAATGGATTTTTTTGTCTTTGACAAAACTGCAATTTCATTCTGCAATGCCTTGTCTAGAATGTCTGGGGTGGCTCTACCTTCCACCTTGTGTTTCTTCACTTGTAACTTGTCATCCTGGTGGTGAAGGCGCTGGAAAAAAAATAAAATAAAATAAAAAAACACTGCTAAAGAGGAGTCTAACATTTATTTCAATCAACAAAAATTATTTATTTCTATAGCCAGCAATGAGAACATCAGACCTGCCTACCCTCACAACAGCAGAGGAGGGATATCTGACTCAAAAAGGGGAAAATCAGGGAAAAGGAGGAAAATTTACTGACCCATAATTCCTATTTAGAATTACTACGTATTACATAACAAACCAATAGAACATCCACATATGACCTTAAGGTTTCATTCGATATAAATATTACACATTAAATTAGACCTGTATTTCTTACATTCTTTGCAGATTCATAACATAGTGAGCAGTTTTACTTTAATTCAAGTATAGATCTAGTGCGTTTTGCACTATTTGGCAAAGTTTAGAAAATTTATTGCACAAATTTCTTTTCTTTTGTGCCGTCCTCTTACATTTCTGAAGGAGAAGGCATGCTACCATTTCACTGTAGGGTGGGAAAGGGAGTATGTGGTAGGTTCACGTTCAGCCCGCCACCCAACATCCATGCTTTCCCTTTGATCCAATGCTCGGTCCATTGACTGGCGTTTCACATCTATCTGCTTCTGTCCTGTAACAATTAGTAATATTGAACAACGGATTCTTGATGGTTCTGATTACCCGTGGGAAAGAGAGGACGTGCCGGTGGGCTGACACAGTTGGCAGGACTGAATGCAGGTGGGTGATAGCAGTGGATGGAGAAAGGAAAACTGACTGGACTATAACTGATGCATGGCAGTGAAATGGTTAAATTCTGGCTGTGACAGTGATAGCTATCACAAAAAGAAGTAGGCATAATATCATTTCATAGACAGAAAATAACCCGTGAATGAGACAACCTCCGTCACCAGTGCTGGCAGGGACATTCGAATAGAATGACAGGCCAGTCAAATTTCCCACCAAAATTATGTCGGAATCGCCGAGACTCGATCTTTTTTTTTTTTTTTCATCCCACTTATGTAAAGTAAGCAGAAAAGACCAGTAGGCTAATATGATGATGCACATTATGGGGAGCCCTTTGTCTTCTGTCCGATAAAGTACGCGTAAGACATGTATTTGTAAGCTAAACAGGTTCTCGGCATCCAACCAGACGTTTGAATGGAAGGTCCCAGGATAAATCTACATCGTTTACATTGTGGTCGGCAACAAGTGGAATGAAAGTGAAAACATAAAACGAGGGGCCGGATGGGACACCATGGTTAATCAAAGGTTTAGGTTCAAAAGGGAACTACATGAACGATCATGAGCCAAGCGATGATCACATCATGAATGACTGGCGCACGTGAACGACCATTTAGCATGAGGGCAGGATGGGCGGGGTGTAACACATAACACTACATGTCTGAAATAGGCTACATCATGTACTGTTGGCCTACAGACACAGGCCTTGGCAACAGCGGCAGGCAGGACCACTGCCCACAGCAACAAACGGGAGAACGCAGTTTTCTTGCTGGACTGTGCATGAAAAGTGTACTCCGGCGGCATTCAGAATGACACCAAAGCATAAAAAGCGGAAAAACTAGTATAAAATATCCAAATTCGTCCAAAAGCAGGAATATTTATTTATGGCATGAGAAAGCGGGATACTGAGTTGAAATGCAGGATGATCCCACGTAACATGGGAAGGTAGGCAGGTCTGGAACATACCAAATTCTGACCCCTGAAGAGGTCACTGAGTTTTAGAATCATGAAAGTATTTTTTTGAAAAGTCATGCTGACTGCTAGAAGCTAGTCATAGAAAGCATTCTCTGAGTACCACGATACAATTCTTTCCACCCCCCATTTCCCACCAGCCTCAAAGACAGTAACAGTCCCAAAGAGAAAAAGCAGCACAACATACAGGTCATGGATGCCAAACTATTTTCATGAAAAGCTGGGAAATTTTATCATGAAAAACTCGGAAATTTTATTAGTTCATTCGGGCAGGGCAGTGAAGTAATATCAGATATAAAAACTGAGCATACCTGTCTTATGTTAATAGGACTTTCAAGTTGCCACTGGAATGTGGAATGACAAGAACTTCAATTTATTAAAAAAAAAAAAGAAGAAAAAAAAGTCCACGTGCTCTATGCACTGTTATCATCATCAGATTTTCAATGGGAATGTGGATACTCAGTATATATCTAAAAAACTCCCCTTTGTACTAGTCTTTTCTTCACATCTCAGTCAAATTATCTATTTTCATCAAAGGAACAGAGAGTTGACTTTCAATCAATGACTCTCATGTGATCACTCGATTGAATAATGTGTGGTCTGAAGAATTCAGTGCCACTAACTTTGTCTTATAAGCCATAGAATGATAGCCTACATCTGCCTCATATAAAGCGTGCATGGAATTCTGTCTGTGTGAGATATGTACAGGGTTGCCAACCCCATGGTCGAACCAGGGATTTCTTTTGAAAAAACCAGGGATTGTCTACCCAAAACAGGGATTTTACATACTAAAAAGAATCCGATGCAGTTTCCAATCAAAGAATTTATGGACACAGCTGTTATTTACACATATTTTCAAATTCACAGCATTTCTAAATAAAGTAAAATCCAGGAAATATGTACAGAAAAATTCAGTCACTATTTACAATTACTTCCGTGGTCTATTTGATAGTTTGATAAAAGTAAAGACCATAGAATAATCTGGTCTGGATCTCTCGTGTATGGTATCAATATAAAGTATGATATAGTAAAAATATGACATGAAAACCAGAGTGAAATTTATGGTGAAATCCAGCATAATCGGGATCAATAATTATAGCAATCTAGGATATGGCATAACATTAACCATTATCTTTGTTTCTTTCGTGTTTCTGTACCTCCTCTCCCCCTCCTCCCTTGTCCAACTGGAATACAATGTTTCTTCAAAATGTATGATTTTGATGTAATGCTAAGGTGAGTGGGGTTGGGTGGGAGATGAGAAATCTGTGTTAGTTCTCATCTCTGTGTGACATCGAACTTGCCACACATCATAAGGTTCCGTAGACGGCCAGTCGGCTTTCCTTCTATGAAGTCGGGAACCCACAAGCACCGTAGACAATGGGCCAGTTAAAAAGACTAAGACTGCATCAAATCCCCCCTCCCTCCAACTTTTCACCATATGGAGTGAGAAAATCTAGAGAGGGGACTGGGTTATACCAGAAGCCCAATCAATGCTCACGGCACTAGACAGGTAGCTCTAGATCTAGACGGGCAAGACATTGGCCATCACTGGCCGCTCGAAATGGAGTAACCGGCCGTACATGACACAAACGTTCATTGTTCTGGCTTAGGAATCGCATCGTGTGCATAATCTCGGCAAGAGTACTGCAAAGCTCAGTTTGATTGTGATCGTGAATGTAACAGCCCGATCAAAAACGTAGATCTAGGCTACGTTCTGGATGTTACACTTGCAACGAAGCCAAAAAAGTTTGTAGTTTTGCTAATTCAGTGTTTTTCTTTGTTATTATTATTATTATTTAATTTACGAGAAACCCGGGATTTTAAGCACGTTTCCGGGTGCCTGGGATTTCGCTTGAAATCCGGGAAAATCCTGGTTTTTCCGGGAGGGTTGGCAATCCTACATGTATTGCATTACAAAAGAACTATTTTTTTAAAATATATGTTTATATACGATTGACCAGCGGAGAAAGAAAGTTGCAACTAATAGAAGTCGGGAACATCCCTGACAAGGTTCAGTTGAGTCAAACATAGACAATCTGTCATGCCATCATTTTCATATAACAAAATTGCTGCTACAAAATTTGTGGAATAAGAATATGACCAGATTCACTGATAAATTTTGTGTCGTCATTTGATCAGTCAAACTAACATTGGTCTCATATAAAAACATGTATTCTAATATTTTCCTGACTGATACGACTAGGGCCAGTGAAGCTGTCTATTAATTTAATAAACTTAATACTTTTGATGGAGTCGTTGGTACAGCCACACAAGAGCCCCATGTTCCAGCCTGATGCATATGGTAAAGTGTCTCAGCTGCCTCATACTGATGTTGAAAGAACCAAATGGTCTCCAGCTGGAGAGGAGAGCTGTTATTCTGCATGAATGAAACAAACAAGAAAACAGAACATTCAATTTACTTCAACTGAATTCATAATCTGATTAAACACTTTTATTTTTTTTTAACACAATAAAGTTTATACCACAGCCAGCTGAATGTCTACAATCACCAATTTATACAATATCTACAAAAAGAATCCAAAAAGTGCATATATAGATATATACTGGCTTCTTGAATAGGAAAGCTCAATGTCTAGGCATCTGTGGATGACAGCACGCATTTTGCAGAAATCCCATGGGCATGTTACCCACACTAAATACAGAACCCTTGGCAGTTAAAAATCAGATGAAGATTAAGCAGAGACCCAGATGTCCAGGAAAAATTTCCAAATTTCAAATTTTACTCACAAAAATTCTTTTCACACAAAACTCGGCACACACTTAAAGCAGAAACAATTTTACATCACAGGACTGAAGAACTATACGATAGAATGCAGACTGTAATTTCTTTATAACTGCCACTGTTCAAAGACATTTCTAAAAAATCACTCCTCCTGATAAAGGACAGTGGAGTCAAACAGTTTTCAAAATTCCTAATTAATTACTAAACCTTACAAATGAGTCATTCACTTAATGGCGATCAAAATATAGGACAGGAAGGGGAAAGCAAACATTAATTCAGATGGTCTCTGTGAAGTCTATGAAATGCACGACATGCTAGCAGAACACAGTCCCAAATTCTCATAAGATAATGAATGTTTATTCAGTATGGTGGCTACGATAAGTCTTGCAGAACTTTCTGTCAAAAAAAAAAAAAAAATGGCACACAGTGGTCAAATGTAACAACTACAGGCATGGACAGGATATTCCTAACATTTCAAATAATATAATTAAATGTTTCTTGCATTAGAGACAACAACTAAAAATTAATGTACCTTCCCAAAAAATGTTTACTATGTCTACAAAATTAATGATACTTATAACAATGTACCTCCTAGCAAAAGCTGTGTACTTCTCATACCAATATCACCGTCTGTACACTGCTTTCCATGATGAAAAATTTATGTGACAATATATAAATCATAATTCTTTATTCCTGTTAAATTTTGAAAGCTCAGATTTGTAATTGAATCATGCTGAGATAGATGTCTTTATGTTTTAAAAAATACATTCAGGAAATTACACACTTGTTTTGTGCCTGGGAGACTATTTATCCTGCCTGCTCTTGTCGAGACTCAGTTGCACTATTATCGCTCATCTCCCTATCTGTCACTATGCAATGATTTCCAAATACCACTCCTCATGCAGTTAACTCGCTCTCAATCAAGGCCATTTTTCTTAGTTTTGCACACCAAAAAACAGCCATTTCATCCTTGTGCGCAGATTCCATCAGTATCACTATATATTGCTCAATCACCATGAAACTTGGCTCAAGTAACAATGAGATGTGGTATTGGACACGTTTAGCATGAAGTATGTGATAGCTGTGGTTTTGTCACAACATCGATGCAAAAAAGAGCACTATTCTGACAAAAATGAAAAATTTTTAGACAGGGTTGAATCTAGATCACAGCATCACAAAACCCCTGAAACTGTGACTTTTAGTTCGAGCTGTGATTTCATGCTGCTAGGCCATTTATCGTCCTCCCGCCCACCTGTCACAGGCTCAACAAGCGCAATGCCAGCGCACCGGGGAATTCTTGCTGTGACTCATAAATTGACCAACTTTAAAGCTTTACAAATCTGGTTCTTTACAAATCTGGTTCTAATTCTTCCTCATCCAGATTTAAAGAATTCATTTGAAAGTTTAGTTTAAGCTCTTTAAAACGATGGAAATCCCATGTCTCTATGACTGTTAGTGTGATATAGATGTTTGAAAACTATGCATAGAAATCTAGATTTCTGCCTCTAATTAGTTTGGTAATTAATTATATCTCAAATATCCCGCGTGGTGACTCTTCAGTTTTTGTACGACTGTGATCTGCTACATTTAAACTTTAATCCTCTAAATTTCATAACTCGTCACCATTATTTTCAAAGCTGTAGTGGTGTGACTATCACAATCTGTGCTTATCAAGACAAAATTAATTTTCTTTAACGGGCTTCAAATTGAGTAGTGTTTTATGATCTTCCGTGTGTGCTTACAATGGATAAACATTCATTGGACACACACACACAGGGCTATATTGAATGAAGCATGTAGAACCTGCGGGAGGAAAAATATGACCCAGAACAATGAAATATGCACACAAAATAAGAAAATATTTTTAAAAAAACAAAAAAAAACCGTATGTGTGTGAGACAGTGAAAACGGATATTATTTTTGTTTTTACTGTTGATATAAGAAATGACTAAGATGGAACCCACTCTAAGTGTATATGCCAAACTTGTCTCTCATCTATTAGAGATGTCAAACGAAGACAAAGTGCTGTTGCATTTAAGGGGAAGGGCGACACTTGAAGGTCATTTTCAAAACGCATGGGAAATATTGAGTTTGAGCATCTTGCCTATGTCAGACATGGCCCAATGAGAAGAAAAAAAATCTGAAAAAAAATTAAAACCACTGGTCGCCATAATAACGCCGCCATCGTGGATTTTCCATATAAATGAATAGTGAAGTTTTAAAATATATCAGCTCCATCAAAATCTGATGGATCACTTTGAAAATATGTACATGGGTTGTTTGAAACAAGATCTATAAAAGTATGCATTTGTTTTTGTTATTTGAGGAAAACTTTTTTTTAATGGAATTTTCAATGTTGCCTGAATTGGAAAGTGATGATTTGCAAATTTTTTCGCACTTCATCCGATGTACCTTCAAATCTATGGAACACATCCTAATTTCCATGCATGCTTTTGTTTGTTATTGTTATGACAAGCTGCACGCAAAGTTTCACGCAAAAATGTTACAAAATAAATGTGTAGAAAGATTTTTAGTGAAAAAAGGGAGCGTACTGAGAAAATCACATTCAAAGTTTCGTAAGTGAAAACTGAAGCAAAACCAAACTTTCATGCTCCATTGACCTTAGAGTGATCCTTCGAGATTTCCTAGGCATGGTTCAGCCTTTCACAATTTCACTTAGAGTCCAAATAGATGAAAAAAGCGCTTCAAAACAAAACTTGTACAAATCGCAAGCTCCTACAAAGAGTGTAGAAAATGGCCCCTTGCCAAAGTAAACAGACCCAGAGTGCAAGTGTTGCAACCCCCAGCCTTCTCCCAGCCAGTCCGAATCATAGCTGGTGACGAGGGCACTGCGGTATTTTTATCCAGCCAATGAACAATGCGCTCAAAAGGGTAAAAGTCGAATTGATCATGCACGGGCGCATGTTCCGCATGAAACGGAGTCAGACTATTGTGTACACATTTGGTCTTTTCCAGGCTGTGATCTCAATATAGAGTGACCTAGGACTGGGAATCTAGGCCAGACGTGAAGGGAAATGGAGGAAAAAGGTCACAGTGCTAAATTTACCCATGTGAGATGCCTGTGATGGGCGCTGCAGTCCACTTTTTGCAGCGTATTTTTGCGAAAGTCGGTTTGTTTATCAATTGTGTTTTACCCCTGCTGTCTTCTGATGGTCAGTTTTGACCATTGATACTGTTTTCAGTTGTAACTACAGCTAGGTTTGTGAATATTGTGAATGAAAATGGACAAAATGTTTGAATAACAGAAAAACCCGGATTCGATTTTTTGATTGATTTCTGACTTTTCAGGTGCCGCCCCTCCCCATAAAGCAGTCAAAGAACTAGCTGAATACAACAATATCTGGTGTGCTTTTGATGGTTCAAAAACACCTCAAGCCTGTTCTGTGCGTGTGCATTCATGGCGCACAACTGAGACTAGGATGTGTCACAAGGAAACAGAACACGGCAGAGTGAAAATGTAATAGTGCTGGATGGCGCAGAGAGCTCTGAAGAAATATCATGTGATGGAGAGTGCCAGTATATGTACCAAATATGTTCCAGTACCTCATTCTGTTTTTTAATCCCATTGATTATTCAACACTAAAATTTCTTCTGAAACCTTCAACTTTCACAAGTGAATGTGTGACATCACCACACATAAACAGTTATACACCACAATTGATGACAATCATAACAAAGTTAAAAATGGGACTCTGACAAATGAAGAAGAGAAACATCAAAAGAAAACTAAAGGCTGATTCCCACTAAAGAACTGTGAAGTGCAAAACAAAGGGACAACCTCTGGCCTTATAAAGAGTAAAGAGCAAGATACAGAAAACAGATACTAGTTCATATCAAAATGGGCCAATGACATTCATAATGATTTGGAAATACTGAGGTTCATAATGAATTCTCATCTTATTCAAGTCATCCAATGCTTCATGTTGCAGTTCCAACTAAATCAGTCAAAGCAAAGGCCACCAAACGGACTTTATTGGATCAGGACTAACTTTTTGTCTCACACACATAATCTATATCTATTGGAAGAAAGTATGAAATGTGTTTATAATTGAATGTGAAGTCTCCAAAATAATCAAGTCATGATATGAAAGTGTTATATATGTGCTTATTTTCTCTGTTTTGGTGAAAGGCAAGAATGTAATAATGCGTACAGAAATTCATTTGGTTCTGGAGTATCGTTTCTTGAATGGATTAAAAACAGCTGCATAAGGATGAAAATTTGCTGTGGAGGCATTATTTGCGGCGACGAGGCAACTAAATTTGGCATATATATGCATAAAGGTATTGTCTATAATGTCAGGAAATCTATAATTAGATCTGACCCTCGTTGTGTAATTAACAGTAATTGAAAGTATGGCTCATAATTACATACTGAGATGAAAATTAGCCCAACTTCAGAAAAGTTTTCCGGCAAAAGTATTTAAGCTAGAGGTCTGGTTTTTTTTCACGAAATATTACAATCACTTAAGCTTAGTACAGTCAAAGAGAACCCATTTTTGCATTCCTTAACATAAAGGGATAATTTAATGAAGAAACAGCTCTATAAATCAGTCCGTTTTCCCGCCACGGCGCAGCACCCACGAGGTACCCTGATACTTGTGATCCCCCATATGGTTTCGGGCCAAGCCCAGCGCAACTAAAGTGCCACAATTGTGACACCATGAGATCTACATCAATGACAATTTCACAACTAGATCTTGATCAATGACAATTTCACAACTATCTGGATCAAAATCAATGACGATTTCACAACAAGATCTAAATCAATGACAATTTCACGAGATCTATATCTTGATGTAGATCAATGATGATTTCACAACTAATCGCTCTGCTATATCCTGATCTAATCACATCGCTATAGGTATTTGCAATCTAAAAGATAGATTTAAATCTTGATCTAGATTTATTGGTAAACAAACATATCCTGTCTCTGTTGTCCGTCTGTGCTTGTTAACAGTCACATTTTTGCATCGTAATTTTATTTATATAAGGATCAAATTCTTCATCACTTGAAGAAAAATCAATGTCTGATCTTTCTGCTTGAACAATTTCAAGAACTTCAAGTAAAGATCAGCAGATCGTGCTAGTAGCTATGCTGTATGTGAATGCAATGACCAACTTCACTCGGCTCACAAAACGCACATTTTCTCCACATAAAATAAAGCTAGGTTGTCAAATCCATGACCATCTACTGGAAATTAGTTGGGAATAATAGTCATGTAAATTTAATGATTTGTCAGGAGCAAACGAAACAGACATGGCACAAACTTGGGAACCGAGATATTTCGGTCACGGGATGCGGTGTGTTCTCCATCCTGACTAAGATATCTTGGTCACAGGTTTGGGTGAATTAATATACATGATCATGTGATGTTCAGGCAACGAATTCTCAAATTTCATGACACTTACTACAATATCCTTAGACTTCAAAGAACATGAGGCATCCTCTTCATCTTGATCATTATCTTCCTGCAAATTCAAGCGGGCTAAAGCAGCTTCTGCTTTTTCAAATTTTGGCTGATCCATCCATACAGTCTCCTGTAGCAGTGGTTGTACCCTTTGAATGTCCCTATCTTCCCGCTCATTTGAAATGTTGTTTTCCTCCTTTGTTTTCTCTTTCTTTGTACCCTCTCTTTCTTTCTGAAAGACGAGGACAATTTCTCAAAAATTACATTCACACAATTATTCAACACAGGAATATGTTTTACATTTTTTTTATCTTGGAAATAAAGAAAAGGCTTCACAAATTATAACATAAATTAACAACAATAAAACTCCCAGGGCATCAGGTAAAAGTCTGACAATTGAGTAATATTTGTTATGATGGAACAATGTTGCAGTGGAGTTGAGTCAGTCAGTTGCATGTTGGTCACCAAACATCCTTTACTATTTTATTTGATTTAAATGGAAAAAAAACATTGGATTTAAATCTAGATCTATCTACTGCAATGCTGATCTTCAACGAATATTTATGATGAAGACGCTTTTCATATAACCTTTCAATTCCTTCAGATCTGATTTAGACCTCTAATATCAGTTGGTCTTTGGCCTTGTCCCTCTCCGGAGAGAGGGGTTTGATTTTGAAGGTTGGCCCACAATTAGATCTATCTGGACCTTGATCTAGAATCTAGATCTAATCTGGACAGATCTTATATCCTTTGCTGTGCTATGCCATTTTGCAGTCCTATGCTAAGAATCAGTATGGTCAGTCTCCCTTGCTAATCCTCATCCGCACTCAGTTCCACCCACTGTGTGTGAGGCAATTGACACCCATCCTCTACTTTTCCACAGGCAGAAGCGTCAGCTGTTATTCAATGTTAGTAATTGTTAATTGAACAAGCAGACTGTATGACTGATTTGTGTTCTCATTGCTAGGTCATCTACCAATCATCAGCTTGCCGTGTCTATCAAAAGATTCTGCGAATGGATACGGAACACTGGGTCAGTAGTCGAATCATCAAATCAAAGGGGAAAAGAGGATGGTTAATGGTGAGCTGACTGTGGATATACCATGTACTGTAGGTTTCCCATATATGAGAGACTGATTTTTGGACCTACCTTTACACTAATTAGCACTGAAGTGGTTAATTATGTTGAATTACAGATCTTCATAAAGAAAATAATTTCAGGATATTAGACATGTTCAGGGCTCAGTGCTTGGGGAAATCATGGCTGCTCTTATCTAGACTTCCTTGCACTTGTAGTTGCTCACCTTTTCATCTCTCACTATGCAATGATTTCCATCTGAACCACTTCATTATCTGTGTATCTCTGACCCAGGCTTTGATGCAGTACATTTCGCTCACTATTCTAATCCAGGTCTTGATGTGTAATTAGAAACTAGAAACGTGAAAAATACCACTCATCATGCAATTAAATGTGTATAAAACCAAAGTGTGTGGTACTGACACACAAAATCTCGAATTTAAGGGGGCGCTTGGGTGAGGTTTTCACCAATAAAGGGTTAAATTATTGATTTTGGGATTTCAATGAATTTGCATAGTTGATTATGTCTAGGTCGAGAATACCAAGTGCCAAAATTCAATTCCAC
>JBCEWB010347589.1:0-21417 GCA_039654565.1 Peronia peronii | reverse complement strand
CACTAGATCAAGGCTGGGATGAAATAGCACTAAATCAAGGCTGGGATGAAATAGCACTAAATCAAGGCTGGGATGAACTAGCACTAGATCAAGGCTGGGATGAACTAGCACTAGATCAAGGCTGGGATGAACTAGCACTAGATCAAGGCTGGGATGAAATAGCACTAAATCAAGGCTGGGATGAACTAGAAAATATCAAGGCTGGGATGAACTAGCACTAGATCAAAGCTGGGATGAACTAGCACTAGATCAAGGCTGGGAAGAACTAGCATTAGATCAAGGCCAGGATGATAGCACTAGATCAAGGATAGGATGAACTAGCATTAGATAAAGTTTAGGCTGATAGCACTAGATCAAGGATTAGATAAACTAGCCCTAGGTCAAGGCTGGGATGAACTAGCACTAGATCAAGACTGGGTTGATAGCACTAGATCAAGGCTGGGATAAACTTGCATCAGATCAAGGTTGGAATAATAGCACTAGATCAAGGCTGGGATAAACTTGCATCAGATCAAGGTTGGAACAATAGCATTAGATCAAGGCTGGGATGAACTAGCACAAGATCAAGGCTTGAAAGAACTAGCATTAGATCAAGGCGGGGGTGAACTAGTACTAGATCAAGGCTGGGATGAAGTAGCACTAGATCAAAGTTGGAATTATAGCACTATGTGAAAGCTGGCTTGTTCTAGCACTAGATCCAGCTGAGGGGAGGTCGTTGCTTTTGGCACGGAACGAGGGTGAAACTGCAAGAATTTAGCTCAGATTAACTTCGTTCTAATGTCTGAATGTTTAATGCTCTTATCAGAACACAAAATCAATAACATCAAACATGTCATTCTATACAACTGCACATTTCTGTAAACAATGGCAGTGGAACTTAATTGAAACAATTAGGCTTTTGACGATCGATCTGGAGAGAGTTAAAGAGACAGTCCATATCATGTAATGACCTTGGGTGAGAACACTACTTTAGATCGACTATTACTTTATTTTACTAATCGCTCGATTATCAATTTTTCTTTCACGAAGTAGTCGACTAATTGATGTGATTTCGACGTAATAAAATAATGCAAAACAAGAGAAGACAACAATTTGATCAGAAATAATTATTGAATAAGTGTACTAAGCTTTCTCATAGTAATAGTTCTGATCCTGCACATTATTACTTTGACTCAGTAAGGCGGATTATAGACCAGAGAGATGCAAATAAGTCAAGAGATTTAAGTTACTGTTATTATTATTATTATTCGCAGGGACCGGGCTATACAAGTAGGCTCTTTCCTCCCTCCTGCAGGCGGTGAAAGCCCGCCATCGTTGGGATGCCTCCCATGGAATGCCATCCTCGACGTTCCAGGGGTGACATCTCTTCTCTCTCACCTTGCTCCTGTCTTCTGTCCCGCTCTCTTTCCTCTCTTCTTCTTGACGTGTAAAAGTATGTTATCATGTTTGGCACAATACAGCCGTGATCGTGTTGATGTGTCGTTGAATCCCAACACAAACAAACAAACAAACAAATAAACAAACAAACAAACAAACCATCGTTTACATGGCATTGAATAGTGAATAAAACCAATATCGAATATCTCCAGAACTATTTGATTGATTAGTCGGCGCCGCAGACTGGCAGGTCGATATAACCTACTATTCGGCTATTCGAATAGCTGTATCGATTACCTAGCAACAGCACTAGAGAGCAGTGATTGTCCATCTGTCTGGCTAAGCCAGCCTGACTGTCTGATTGTCTGATCACCTTGTCCGCAGACTGGGGTTCTCAATAATTCAATGGCTCAGGGCAGACAGTCGGCCGGTGCCATTTGGGGACATACGTGGTGGTGGTTGTAGTCGTAGCAATGGTGGTGATGGTGGTGGCGTGATTTTACTTTTTATTGTTGTTGTTGCTGCTGCTGCTGCTGCTGCTGCTGTTGTTGTTGTTATCCTGACAAACATGGTAAATGGGTTCAAATTAAAATACGATTTGATGATGGTGGTGGTATTGGTGGTTGCTGTAGTAGTTGTGATGGTGATGTTCGTGATGATGCTGATATAAAAAGTGGCGATATTGGTTGCAGTAGTAGTTGTGATGGTGTTGTTTATAGAGACAGCAGTAGTAGTTGTAGTAGAAGTTTTAATGATGATGGCGATGATGATGATGGAGGTGATGGTAATGAAAATGCTGTTGGTGGCTGCAGTAGAACTTCTTTTGGTGGTGTTGTTGGTGGTGGTGATTGTGATGTTGGAGGAGATGTTGGTTACAGCGAAGTTGTAGTGGTGGTGATGGTGGTGGTGGTCACAGTATAAGGTCATCTTTGACAGAACTGTGTTCCATTTCCTACAAAATATATCTTATGCAACGACTACAGTTCGTCATCTTAAGTTGGTAGCCGGCTACATGCATGGCCCATACTACCACAGTCCTCCATTGTCCATATATTACCTAACAGACTGCGTGCTCTTTGTAACAAAAAAATTAGAAACATTAGTCTGATAAGAGATCGACATTTAACACTTTCCTTGCCAAGATCAAAACGTGTCGATTATGAAATATCCAGATTTCCATGAACACACATGAATGTTGTAAGTTAAGACCTGCTATTTTTCCGAGATTTAATGGAGAACTAGCCCATTCTTTTACATCTTTCAAATTTCTACCGGAAGTCATACTGAAAAAATGTTCCAAGTGTGGCCCTATGGAACAGGCACGGCTAGGACAAGGATTAATCACAGAATTAACAGATCAAGAGTATGGTTACAGACTGGAGATGTTGTTTATTTATGATTGTTGTTGTTGTTGCTGCTGTTGTTGTTGCTCTTGCTGTTGTTGCTGCTGTTATTGTTGTTGTTGTTGTTCCTGTTGTTGTTGTTGTTGTTGCTGTTGTTGTTGTAGTTGTTGCTGTCGATGTTGTTGTAGTTGTTGCTGTTGCTGCTGTTGTTGTTTCTGTTGTTGTTGTTGCTGCTGTTGCTGTTGTTGATGTTGTTGCTCTTGCTGTTGCTGCTGCTGTTGTTGCTGTTGTTGTTGTTGCTGCTGCTGTTGTTGTCTTTGTTGTTGTTGTTGTTGTTGATCTTGATATTGTTTGCTGTGGTTACAGATAGTTAATTTTAAACTAATGTAATGATGGAAACCAAACCTAACCAAACAAAAAAGAAACATAAAACAAAACTAAAAAAAAAAAAAAAAAACGAAAAAAAAAGGTGACAAAAATATGGACAGGAACAGCTAAGCCCACGAAATAAATACAAATCTGAATCAAGACTTATGAGATGTGTATTATGTCCGAGGAGAGCGGACTCATGACGCCGCCTTAACAAAACACAATGTATCTAGCGTGCCAATACAGGCGCCATGACCATAGGATTAGATTTAATATTGCTATGCGTGAGTTTCGTTTAGTTTTGCACGTGGTAACTTAACAACAACAACAACGGCGTTAAGTCATAACGTTAAAGAGGTTTCTTGCCCTCATAGCCATGGCTCCACATTAGGCACGCGTGATGTCATCAGTCCGCTCTCCACTATAATAGTATAAGCCCCTTGATTATGTCTGACAATCCATCCACATTCCCCATGGTCTCATTTTTTTTTCTGTCTCTCACTCTTTCTATTTGAGAGAGAAAGTTGAGAGATAGAAATTTTAAAGAGATAGAGAGAAAAAGGAGAGAAAAATGGAGACATAAAGAGAAGGAAGGAGAGAAAGTGAGAGAGAGAGAGCCAAAACGAGGCAGAGGAAGAAGGATAATGGTGAATGGGTAACAGAGAGAGAGAGAGAGAGAGAGAGAGAGGAAGAAGGGTCGAGAGGAGAAGAGACCGGGAATGAAAGAAGAATGACAAAAGAGACAGAATGAGAAAGGATGGCGAAAGGAATAGAGTGATAGAAAATGGAGAGAGAAGAGAGAGAGAGAGTGTGTGTGTGTGAGAGAGAGAGAAAGAAAGAGACGAAAGATTGACAGACAGTAAACAGATTTACCTGAGACGCGAGCGTGGCTTATCTCTAGCTGTATCACATTTTAATTCCATCATACTCAATCATTCAGCGACCTACCACTTTCTCCTCCCCCCCCCCTCGAGCCCCTCCAATCCATTTCCTAGCCCACCCATCCTCTCTTCTCATCCTCACTTTCCTCTTTTTTCTTGTTTTTACAGCATCTGTCTATCTCTCTCATTTCCTCCAGCCAAGCCCTTCTCTCTCAATCTTTCCTAGCTCTTTCTAGCACCTTCCATCTTCCTCTCCTTCTCTTCATTTGTCCTCTCTGTTGTTTTATTTTTTTCCTCCTTCCTTTCCTCTTTCTCAGCCTCACTATCCACGTCCCCACCTCTTCTCTGGTCCCTCCCTCCCTCCAACCTTAGCGGGGGCCCGGGGTATATAAGTAAGTTCTTTGCTCCCGCCTGCAGGCGGTGAATGCATGCCATCTGTAGGATGTCTCCCATGGAGTGCCATGGTCGAGGTTCCAGGAGTAATATCTCTTCTCTCTCTCCTTACTCCTGTCTTCCGTCCCGCTCTCTTTCCTCTCTTGCTCTTGTAAACTTATCTTACCGTGTTTGACACAATATAGCTCTGATCGTGCTGTTGTGCCGTTAAACCCCAAAACAAACAAACAAAAATCCCCCCCCCCCTCCCTCCCCAGCTGCCCCTCCCTTACATAGCGTTATCTGTACTGTGTTCTGTAACAAGTTGGCAGCTGTTCGCCCCCACATTGTTCAGCCCTACTGTCGCATCGTGAGTACCTGGAGGAACTTACCAAGCTCACTCACACCTCGGCGACAGTTCCCGACCACAGACATGACAACCCAACGTCAGACATTTATCTTCCCTGACACTGAAAGTTATATCTGTTAATTACTGTCAGTACGTTTTAACCCTCTGGTGCCCACGAAAAGTAAAAACCAGACTAAAACTGTAGAGAGCCCCTGGCAAACAATTGCGTATTACTGCAAGAGATTATGCATTTAAGTTTACAACTTCAGAAGTAGGTGACGATATTGTTATGTTGAAGACTTTGTCCATAATGATGATGATGACTGAGCAACAGCTAAATATAAACTCACTAATCTGTTACACTGTGACTACAGCTTGTATACAGAGAGAAAAAAACAAAACGTATAAGAGGAATTACTTTGAGTAGAAGAAGAAGAAGATGAAGAAGAAGAAGACCAACAACAACAACAACAACTACAACAACAATAACAACAACAAGGAAATAACAACGAACGCCATCCCCAACACTAACTACAGCAAGAATAGCATCAACAACATCAGCAACAGAACAACTAATAACATCAACAACAAAACAAACAACAACAACAACAACAACAATATCAACAACAAAACAACCAACAACAACAACAACAACAATATTAGCATCCTCATACTCGGTTACAAAGAAAAAATAAGCTTACCTTTCGACACATCGGCCATTTCTTTTTTTTTTTTTTTGCTTTCACTCATTCAAGAACTATCTTTGTGTGCGGAAATCTTTGTGTTTCAGCCTTGCACGTTCTGCTATTATTGAAGACAAAAAGAAACAGAAAATGTATCCCCAGCATCCATATGGGCAGTTGTTCTCATATCCTGGTATGTCCAGACTTTCCAAGAGCGCTCGAACGTGCTTTGATGAAACGCGTTTTTCACGGCATTTTACTTGTTTACATTCCCCAACTATTCTACTGTAAACTATATTGTATTTTTTCTTTTTCTGAAACACTGTAGTTTGTTCACTATTTGTCACAAAAGAGAGATCGCACAAACAAATAGATAAATAAATAATCAATAAATAAGTAATAATAAAATAATAAATGAATAAATAAAATAAAAAAAAAAACAGTAAATGAAATAAATAAATAAAAACATAACTACGTAAGTAAAATAGATAATAATAAATAATACAATAAATAAATAGATATAAAATAATTAGATAAATAAATGGATAAATAGATAGTAAATAAATGAATAAATAAATAGTAAATTAATAAATAAATAGATAAATAAATAAATAATAAATAAAAGTAAAATACTTAATATATCATATATTCTTTGTAGTACTTTTCTGCATACCACAAACTAGTCACGGTATATTTCCCTATGAAGAAGTAAACAATTCGTATTCCTAAACCTACATTCTGGAAACTGTTTTCATAGAAATAAGGCGTTCTGTCCAAGAACATTCGAGCTGTTCTCACTTACTGGTATGTCCGGACTTTTCCTCAGCTGCCCCGAGCCCTGAACTGCCCATTGTCCGAGTATGCTCAGTGCGTGCAGGACATTCCAGCGTGCCAAGTCCGGGCTGCTCACGCGCCCATGTTGTTGGTGGCTGGCCAGTGCGTTTAAACAGAAATGTTCACCATTTTCATACCGCTGGACAATCCACAGCAGGGATTTCCAAGCCTTTCTTTTCACCCCCCCTCCCCCCTCGCCTATTCTATCCCGCCTCACATTTTGTTTTTCGTAAGCCTTTTAATCCTGAGATAGTAGGATTATCTCGGCTTTAAGTAACTGCCTGATTTTGGTGAGAATTTCTGTGAGTAGAAATTGGGAATTTGGAAATTTTGCCCGGACAGTGGCATTCCTACTACTCTTCATCGATTTTGAACTGCCAAGGGTTGTTTAACGTGCGTAACGTACACAAGGGCCCTCCGAAATATATTTGCCCTTATCCTTAAAGGTCGGGCTTCCCGACTCAGAGGAAACCAGGGGACCGCTGAGTCATTGAAAAATGCGGGTTTTCGATCTTCGTGTCCTTCCAGATCTACCCCATTATCTATTTATAGTTCCTCATTTGTCAAGAAACCATTAAAATTTCAGTTTTTGCTTTTGCCATTCTCGGTAAAACTAACAATAAATTTGAAAGGCCATTTTCAAAACATTGCCTGTCGAGATAACCACCCGCAGGAGGTTGAAAGGGTAAATATACTATAACAGCAATGGTTGAAACATTGTTGTTATACAATGTTAAGCAAGAATAGTTACAGTCCTTCAAATACTGGATCCAAAACATTGGAACTATGAGGATCCAGTTTAACTTTTGGGTGAAATTACAGCAAATATTCAGCCATGACTATCTAAGTCTCATATATAATATTAGCATCTGGCGCTGAATGTGGGACAATCTTCTTTGCCTTTCAAAAAGAAGAAGTACAAGATGTTGAAGCAAGAAGCTTAGCATTTAAAGGGTTGAAGTGGTACAATGTCATTCCACTACGTTTGTCAAAGTAGTGGGCTTTTTTTTTGTTTTTTTGAATTAATGGCACATCCATGATTACAGATGAATAATCAATTCTAGAATAACAGCATCGGCCTGGCAAGTTATAAATGTTGAATTGTGCACGCTCACACACACAAACAAACTCAGTCAAACACACACATACACATTCAGCATCATCACAATCGATTGATCTGTGACAGTGGAGTGAAGGAGATGCCGCTCATAGACAGAGACATTCCCAACTGACATGGCGGCCATACTCGCCTCAACAAAGACAGTCCAGAGACGCTGGGCCTCCATCTCCGATCTGCCTTAGTCTTGCCCTCATTTAACCTTAAAAATATTAATGAGTTCACCTGGTCAATGACTGATTCACTAATACTATTTCTTTGAACCACTCTCTGAAAAGGTGTATAACATGAGTGATCCTGTAAGGCAGGGGTGCAAACTTTTTGCGAAGAGGACCAGATTTGATGGGGTGAAAATATCTGGGGGCCGACCATTCAGTATGACCGGTCTTTGAATCATTAACATTCAATGCAGATGAACTATTTCACTAATGCAATTTTTAATGCAAATGGCATACTTTTCATTTCTTCACATAGAACACAGATAAATCTAAACAAGTTTTTACCAAAATCATTCTGCCTTTTATATTTGAAGGCAACGTAAAATGATGAGAAAATCTGACTGGAGAAATTTTGGGAAGAGCAAACATATCTCGGTTCATTTGAAACATCACAGAGGCTGCGGGCCGGTGGAAATTTGAAATTTGGCCCCCCGGACCGGACTTTGGACATACCTGCTTTAATATATGATAGACCTTCCTGACACCTGATTGGGACTATCTCAGTCATGTAACATAAGTAAGAGAGTTCTCGCCTTATATTACGTTCAAACATAACCTGTCGTTCTTTGAAACAAATGAATTTCATTACAGTAAATTTGATACAGTTTATACTATAAACTAAATCAACAACGTATATGACATCGAATGACAAGAAGTAAAGTGATTTTTGTTTTTCTTTATACTGCTTCCTCAAGAACTCCAGTGTCTGGAAAAGGGAAGACCGGTCAAAACCTCCCCTTAGACCAGGCATGTCCAAAGTCCGGCGCAGAGGCCAATTACGGTCCGTGTTCAAATTTTCATCGGCCGTAGCCCATTTGTAATGAACCTAGATACTAGATATGTTTAATCATCCCCAAAGTTGGGGTTTTTTTTTGTTTTTGTTTTTGCCAGTCAGACTTTTTCTTACTTTATACAGTCTTCAAATGTGGAAGGAAGAATGATTTTTGTTAAAAACTTGTTTAGATTTATTTCTATTTAGTTCTATGTGAAATAAAAAGCATGCCGCTTGAAGTAAAAATTACATTTAATTTAATGGTAATAGTTCTATTAATATGTGACTGAATGGTCGGGCCAAACATATTTTCACCTCACCAAATCTGGGCCTCTTTGAAAAAAAAAGTTTGGACATCCCTGCATTAGACAGAACCCAGACTGGGACAGAAGGGTGATGGATGCACTGTTTATGTACACTTGTTGTTAGACGTTGGACACGGAAGGACAGGCCAGTGAATACTTCAGCCGGAATTGAGACTAAAGCGGGTCGAAGACGGATCGAGCGCACATTTTTTGAGCATTTCAGCTAAGACTGGAGGCAATGGAAACGACTACTTCTTGAGTTTCAGATTCCCAAGAGGAGAGCTAGAGCTACCTTGTTCATTAATCATTGAACGATTTTTGTATATTTTGTTTTTCAGTCAACCAAAATTATTTCCGTTTGCAACGTGTAAGTATTAGGTATGAACAAGCCTTGTATATTATAATTTAATTTGCAACAAAATCCAAAAAAGGCTTATGGACTCGAAAACTACTGAATGTATCCATGTGAAATGTGGCACACAACATTTTTGCATAAACATCTCTGTTTCTACTTAAATAAAGTCGAAAAGAGCTTTTTGTGTTTGAAGTTATCCCAAAAAAGGCGATAATAATTGAATAGGGCCTCTACTTCGAGGAGCCCGGCGCAATTTTATATTATATGCTTCACACTTGTCTTCCCCCTTTCCCCCCTTATACTCTCCTCAAGCCTCTCCTCCGAGGAAACTTCTTTGAATAAACGACTGAAACAGACTATAGTGTATTTTGCCAAATTACCGCGGTATCTTGAAAAAACAAAAAAAGTAAAAGTCGTATAAAACAGACGATTATTGAGCCTTATTGAGCGGATATTTAGTGAGTTTTTCCCAATCCCCACCCACCAGAGAGCTTTCCCGTTGTCATAGTTTGACATGTCGTATTTCCTTCCCAAATTAGTAACTGATGAGACGGTTGCCACTATTTTTTTAAAATCAAATTAAAATCACAACTAATGAGAGTTATAAGGTAATATTTGGTATCAAACTGCACTAGAATTGGACGCCCGATCGATCTGTAGAGTCAGATTTGTGAAATATTGAGTTTCACACCTCACGTTTTTCTTAATCTAAGTCCCGGTCAAACGTCAAGTGAGCGAAACTCAGGATGGCTGTGAGTGGAGGCATTTTTTTGTTTTTGGCTGGTCACAATAGACTAAGGTCAAGGCCATAACTAATAACCATAACCGATGTGACGTCACACATGACAAAGAAGGAAATATTTAACCGAAAGAATAATTGATCATCAACGGTCATGGGAGTCGATTAACCGTTAACCGTCAGTCACGAACTTAAGGGGTCAGGCAAAGGCCTACACCAAACACGTTTTTTTTTTTAGTAACGGTCAGTTCAATCATCCAAAATACCAACATCAAGATGCGCACTCATGCCATACACCTTTAAGTCGCAGGGCAGTATCGGTTTGACCTATATTTAAATAATCTTCCACGAAAGTTCTGGGTTCTCTTCTAGTCTATTCAAAGAGAGAGAGAGGGAGAGAGAGAGAGAGAGAGAGAGACAGACAGACAGACAGACAGAGAACGAGAGAGAGAGTTATTCTGTTGTCTCGCACTGGCGTCCGTCCATCACATCAGCAGACATACCCACCAATGAGACACATCTATAACAATCGGTACAATTTCCAAGCTATCAATTAAAGTCAAAGTTATCCACTGAGGGCGTTAAATCTTGGACTCAGAGAGACTTTTGTTGAGCTGATCTTGGACCAAACTGTTTACATTTTCTCTGAGACTGGTAGTCTGGGGCAAGCTGGTCATTTGAAAACACTTTTGAAAAAAAGAAATATTGTGAGATTTACATAATTATTATTATTTTTTTTAATACAATGAAGGGAACTCAATTTTAAGAGAGTACAATGGTATGATAGTCTACTGTACCCGTAATATTATGGAAATCTGTGTTAGATTACTAGGGAAATAGATCTAATTAAGCGAGATGTTTGCGGTCTGTCAAACTATAATAGAGTTAGGATTAACCCATAAACCTCGAAGGTAGTAAGGTAAGATATGGTTTAAGATAAGATAAGATAAACTTTACTTATTCTTAGAAGGAAATTCCATTCAGAGTTAATAAACACAATATATGCGATATACATTCACACGTACATAATTAAATATAACCATGATGTTAAGAGATTATTTCAGACTCCCTTAAGTCTGGTTACTAAAGTAGACAAGCTGGAAACCCTTGGTCTATGGTCAAGAATCTCTTCCTCTTCAGGATCGCCTACTAACATACACCAGAGCTGTTAAGCCGGGCTACCATTACTGAACAAAGAAACATCAACAGAAGAGATACCGAGAAAAAGAGAAAACGCCGCCTCGGTGATCAACAGATGGGAGGGAGAAGCGGGTGCTGTATAGTCATGGGAGGAAGATCCTTGGATTCCTAAATGTCGGGAAGTCGAAAAATAGATGGTATGAAGACTCGACTACACTGCTACAATCTGTTCTTCATCTCCCTCCCCAACAAATTTATATTGACTGGTTTTCAGTGTGAAATCACCAACCATATAAAAATAAAAGGTTCTATAACAGTACATAGTCAGGCAGGAGGTTGCCGTGACGATGTGATTTGGCGTCTGCTTCCTAGTGAAAACAACTCCTGTCGGTGAGGTTGTGGCCGGGATCGACTCGTGGGTCCTCCCATTTGGGGATGGAAGTACACGAGGATCGAAATCTGCATTTTTTTCAGTGACTCAGTGGTCCCCTGGCTTCCTTTGGGTAGGGAAGCCTGATGTCTAGCCTTCTCGGATAAGGGCAAATATATTTCGGAGATCCCGTGTGTTAAGCCGAGATAATCTCCGTTAAATGGAGATTGAAAGGCTTGTCAAAACTTGACTTGGTCTCGTGTGTAGGCCATGCACGTTAAAGAACCCATAACAGTTTAAAACGATGAAGAATAGGCTTCGTGCTGCTGTCCGGGCAAAATTTCCAAATTGTTCCAAATTTCTACCCACAAAAATTCTTACCAAAAAACAGGCAGCCCCTTCAAGCCGAGATAATCCTACTTTCTAAGGACTGAACGGCTTAAGAAAAGCAAACAAAAAAAAAAAATTCAGGGCAAAGGTGGAGGAAGGGGGTGGGGCATCCAATAGAACGGAGATGCCTGTGATGAATATGAGAGGTTTTTGCCTCCCGATGAAAGTGTCAATGGTTCAAATCCTTCAGAGTAACTGGAAAGATTAGAACCTGCTTATTTTTTTTTCAGTGACTCAATAGTCCCGATGTCTAGCCTTCTAGGATGACGGTGAAAATATTTCGAAAGTGTATTCGAAAGTCGTACGCCGAAGCAGAAGCCCACCTTTGCTTGATTCCGGTGATGGGTAAGTATTTTATCACAAAAACAGGAAATTTCTAGACGAGATCACAATGAGGATAAAATGGATTCTAAAGGAGAATTTAAAAAATTAAAAGAAACAGACATGCCGTATTGTCCTTCTGCGTTTATAAAGATTTAGTAGCCCAGCTTTTCCAGACACCTCTCGCCTAATTCTGTTATGAAGTATCTCTTCCCACCCCGCCGTCGCCGTCCCATCTCTGACTCTTCCCTAGCCCTCTCCAATCTTGTCCTGTGTTGTCACCTTCCCGTCTCCATCCACCACACACACACACTCACACACTAATACACACACATATTCACATAAAACACAAACTCATGTACAGACACATTCTCACACATACACCAACAACCACACACACTCCCGCACACACATATACTCACACATCAGTTCAGGATCCAGAGAACCAGACCGCGGTCTGGCGAATTATCACAGTTGTACTTCTCTCCCTAGATAAACGTATTTTCCTCAGCCTGCGCTGTTAACGACTTAAGACATGTTTCATCCCTGATTACAGACGGACGATCTCATACATGTAATGTACAGTGACAGAACACTTTGCCTTGAAAGCTGCTGTTCTCAGAAAAGAACTATTCAGTTTTACGATCTCACTTTTAACACATTGTGACCATTTGTTTTGTTTGTTTGTTTGTTTGTTTGTTTTTTAAATTATGTATGTAGCCTTTCAATCCTATGAAAGTAAGATTATCTCGGCTTTTACTGGCCTACTCTGCTTTTGGTGGAAAGAATTTTTGTGTGTAGAAATTTGCAATTTTGAATTTTTGCCCGGTCAGTGGCGATCCGCCAACTCTTCATCTGATCTGAATTTTAACTGCCAAGGCTTTTTTTTTTACGTGCGTAAGTGATAAACAGGATCTCAGAAATATATTTACCCCTATCCGAGAGGGCTAGTCGTCGTACTTTTCTACCTATGAAGCTAGGGGGCCGCTGTCACTGAATAAAATGTAGGTTCTAATCTTCAAATTTTTCCCATCTCCCGGTAGCAGGATCTGAGACTTGACCCGGTCATGTCCACGACCTGAGTTTTTCGACTAATAGCTGTCGCCTAACCACTGAACATGGTGACCTCCGAACAGTTTGTTGAGAATGAAGTAGTGCAACAGGTTGTCTTTCAATAGTTAGTTTTATTTGGGCCTTTCAATCCCCTATGACGGGGATTATCTCGGCCTTTGTCTTTCAATATTGTGGAACGTTATATTATATAATACAGTGGACACTCGGCTCGCGAACTTAATCCGTTCAGGGACTCCGTCCGTAGAGTGACTTATTCGTAAACCAAAGCATTGAAATGAGAGTAAATACAAGTAGTCCGTTTCAGTCTCCGAAAAACGTATATGGTATTTTTACATTTTAAGCGGTGTGTGTGTCTGTGTGTGTGTGTGTGTGTGTTTTCAAATGAAGAATATGCAATTAAATTACAATGCATGCACATATGTATTCTTAATATGAGACAAATACACTCTAACACCAAATTCAATAAAAATTCCACTGTATCTTTGTTGTTTACACAGATAGTGACTGGTGAAGGAGGAGATGCGGAAGTTATTACGACTTAATTACATGCAATTACATGCAACACTGACACATCGAGAAAGACTACAAAATGACGCGCCATGCTGACGCACATGTGTACTTGACAAAGCGCAACTGAGCACGTGTTCCATGGGATTGTGGGTAGTGGGCGTGTTCGTGAGCCCGGATCATTGTTCGTAAGTCCAGGTAAACTTTGTTCGCAAAGTTTGTTCGTAAACCGATTTGTTCGAAAGCCTAGCCGTTCATAACCTGAGTTTTCAACATATTATATTTAATATCTGTGTAGATGGTAGAATAAATAAACTGTGACGAAGAAGAGGTTTTGTAAAAGTAAGTAAAACATCTCACTGGTATGCCAGACAAGAAGTAGCACTTATAGTAAGTAATCCTTCTGACAGCATGTAACCATTTTATCTCACCTTACCACAGGAGGGAAAAACACGGGCAGGATAGGATGTTCTCTCTTAATTAATGAGATTATTTTGCTTTACTTTGTCAAGAAGCCAAATTTATAGTAAACAATTATTGAAAATAGGAAAGAATTTCGCTTCAACTATGGAATAATACTCACTTTGGGTGGCTGAAAGGCTTTGTAAGAAAGAAAGAAAGTGGAATAACGGTAGGTTTGCAATTGAGGATTTCGTTAAATAAAGAGGTTATTAGTTTGCTTCCTTCACCATGGAAGAACGTTATACAGAAGAATATTGTAAATAAAGAGGTATTAAATTCCTCTTAATCTGTGATCAGGTTTAGATTATAAACAATAATAGCATTATGTAGTGCTTAACTTCGTACAGTACAAGTTCTAAGCGCTTTACAATCCATCATTACTCTGACATATCCAATACAGAACAGTCACAGACGTTCACAGCTTCAGGACGATCGCCTGTACGGGCTCTAAAAATTAAAGAACTGATGTTATTGTGCTATCTTCTCACCAAGAACTAAGGTTATAAGAGACGACTATCAGAAGCAACTTTTGACTTAAGGACAGATTTCTGTTAATATACAGACATGCATTGTTGTTGTTTTGTTTGGTGATTTGCCACTCACTTCACTACACAACCGACAGCATTGATATATACATGAATTCAGGAAAATATGGAATCAAGGACCACTATGAGCAATGTGCTCGGGTTGTGAAGCTTGGACAAGTGAAACCAGATTGTCAGCTATTCCACAAAATATAGGGTCTTTGCAATTTAACTACTGAAACATTTACTCCAGTTCTATTCTTGCCCTCTGAGTTCCTGTTGTTTGCAGCAATGAGAGATCATTGTGGCCAGCCCTATTCCTTTCCTTAGCCAAACGCAAGAAGTAACGAACAAGTAGTGTAACGAGGGAACAAATCGTGTTTGCGCTCTATACTTGAAATGCACATCATTGAAAAAATCCGAAAAAATCCACGGTGTTATGGAATTTTTTTTTTAACCAATGCAATAACTTTATTATTCTTGTGTGTGTGTGTGTGTGTGTGTGTGTGTGTGAGTGTGTATGCAAGTTTGTATGTGTATGCTTTTTGTTATATTTCGTTTTTTCCTGTTTTTGTTTCCTGTGATGATGGCTCTTTGGAATGACAAGAGATAAAGTGATTTTATTTTTTCCTTTCCTCTTTGTTTAACATCTCTTGTCTTTGGCAAAGGGAAGTAATAGGGCTGGTCAAAACGGTCTCCCATTACTTGAACAATAACAAGCCATTATGTAGTAATTGTTCCCAGTGCAGTGTGTCTGTCCCACATTGTTGAGAAACAAGTCGAAAGTCTCCCATCGCCTGACAACTCACAATATTGGACAAGCGGGTTGTTCACCACAATCACGTGATCACTGCGAGATTCAGAACAGTCCATTTCCTGAGTGCATTTAAGATAAGGAAAGCAAGAATTAAGGTGAACTGTACAGGAAGCAAAGAGAAGAGAGCGACTGTAATGCTGTAATCGAACAATCGATGAGAGACAGCGTGAGCATTTTCTAGCCCAGCATCTATAAAATGTGAGGGCTTTAGATCTGGGGCTCAGAGAGCATTAAGCTTGTCGTGGACCAGACAGTTCTAATCTCCTCTGTATTGGTAGATTAGAACAGATTCGAGCTAACCCATTAACCCCCGATACCATTATCTCCAGAAATTACATCACACACTTTAACCCTATAAAAGTCAAGCCTCTTTTGACACTGTCGGTCACTGTCTGGTGGACAATGCCATTCTTATTACTAAAATGTTTCTGGGTATTTCAGAAATGAAATCACGGCATTCCAAAAGATTTATCATGACAGGCATTGTTTAATCATTCAGTTGTAGTGGATGTCTGGATCTACTTGATAGGTGTAACTTGTCCCATAGAAAACCGCAAACTAGCACAATATTGCTATGAGAAGCTAGCAAGAAAACCATAGGGAACAAGTCCAGAGAGGCAGGCAAGGGAATACTTGACTTGAAGATATGAGATCGAGTCTGAGTTAAAGACATCACTAATGAATTGATGCAATATCGAGAGGAAAGCACAGAACAAGCTTGGAGTTCGTTTGTACAGGCCCTACGTTCCTACTAGGGATTCAAGAGCTGACAATGGAGGTGATAATTTCTGTGCTTTGTTTGCTCTGACGAAGAACCAACAGAATTAGAAACTTTGGTCAATTCCATCCGTTTCTTCAATTTTTAACATATAGGTTCTCCGGATTGTTATTTGCTTTTGTTTTTTTTAATGTATTAACTGGTTCATTTCGTAATTAAAAAGAATATCAGCTGGAGAAGCCATATACCTGAGTAAGACCAAAACTTTAAAGCCTATTTCATTTTGCGCCATGTTTCTGCGGCTGTTGGATCCACAAGTAAGTCCTACACTATAAGAGACTTAAGGACAATTATTGGTAAATGACATGGGTGGATTACTTAGCCTTCAGACATTGATTGAAATTATACTGAAGGATTTACTCTGACGTCGTTGACCGCTGTGGCCGGCTCATTGAAGTGACTGAGTTAAGATAGCCAGCAATTGACAGTCCATGTCTTAAATTTTAAGGCATTTTTATAAAATGATGATGATGTTGATCATTTGTTTTGGATTGTATCGATGGGTACAATAATTAGTTGCCGATTAAATGAAAAGTTTTCGCCTTGAAATTCAAGAAATTTGCGTGAAATGATGTTGGTGATGATGATGAAGATGGTGGTAGAGTAATAGTTTAGATGGAACACTAACACCTGGCGTCGAGAAGTCGAGCGGGGATAAAGAAGTCACGACTGCATTGGCGCGAAATCGAAAAAAAAACCCAACAACAAAGCGCAGAGCAGGCAAAGCTTGGAGATCGTTTATAGAGGAACTTTGCTTTGTTGAGGGTTAAAATATTGCTGTTAATGACTGCCATTATATTCAGGGAAAATAGAGCATCTCATTATCAGAGGATATCAATTGCTGGGTATCAACAACTGACAAAAGCTCCCTGATCGCAGCATTAACAAACCAATAGATAGAAAGTGCAGAAAATTCTGAATGAAGTGTTATTCCCATATTCAGTGTTATGCCCTTCTCCCCTTTACATTGCTAGCCTAAATTGGATAATACCTCAGTGTGACATCACGAAGAGACAGACAGAAAAATAAAGTGATTGGACGAGGAGTACTTTGGACCTGATCTCATGAACATCTTTGGACATTTGAGTGATTGGTGATTCATCCTCTCTATCACTGCCCCTCCCCCCCCTCTCTCTCTCTCTCTCATTCTCTCGCTTTTGCTCTGTCTCTCAGCCTCTTTATTTGCTTTCAGCCTCTGCCTCCCTCACAAGCACTTGCACAGACACACTTACACGCTTAATTGGACACTCAAACACACTATTGTCTATACGTACACACTGTTATTGACTCATGAACATACATGGACATTTGACCAGGGACAAATGTTCGCATATGCTTTCTCTCCAAAGAACACATGTGTTCACCCGTCTTCACACATGAAACATTCAACTTTCTTGGTTCTTGATGAAGAGGGTCGAGGTAGGATGAAAGGATGAGGGGAAATGTGGCTTGGAATATCAAGGTATAAGGGCGGTATAGAGAGAAAGACAGAAAGAAAGAAGAAAGAAAGAAGGAAAGAAAGAAAGAAAGAAAGATCACAATCCAACAACTTTGATTCTCAGACACATAGGTCAAGGATTTCTGACTGGGCCCGCAATGATGAGTAAGAGCCCTCGACCTATGTCTCCTGTCCTCAAGAATCCGTTTGTCAGCCACAGTGCGTGGCACGTTATACACTGTGCAGGGGCGTGTTGAATTATCGGGTTAGAACATTAGCGTTTAACTCTATCTATCTGGTCATTGGAACTTGCATAAGAAATGCCATTGCAAGGTGGGAGGAGAGGGAGACGAGAGAGAGAGAAGAAATGTTGGGACTGCACCAACCAGCTCCTCACCATATCCTTGAGTATTGCAAAAGACAGGAAGAAATGGAGAAGAATTGACAACTTATCTTTGATTTCACGTATACAAGACGTCTTCGGGTATGGAAGGTCTTCTATGGTGTCCTCTCCCCCACCCCCCTCTCCTTCCCTCTCATACACACACACTTTTGCAGCTAGAGGTTTCCTCCGATATGGTCATTGCATTACAATCATTGATTTTGATTTTCTCAGCCTGAACTATAGGACTGGTGGGTCAATGCGTCAGGAGAATATTCGCGTCACTCTGTATATGTATCGAGTCAGGTTGCACCAATTTGTACCAAAGTTGGTCGATTTCTGCTGGACATAAAGCTATTAAAACGGGCCAATTTTGGTTCAGGTTGGTGCACTTTGACATGACGCGGACACAGGTGACGCAAACACCCACCCTAGCGCACACACAGATCTAATGGTATGTGAAATACCCTAAAGTCTATCGACGGGAGTAAATGCTGCTAAATAAGAATAGCTTCATATTCTTGCGATCATGGTGCTAACCAACAAAAGAACAGAGAGAAAGTAAGAGCACTGAACACACACACACAGATATACACAATCACTCAACCCCCCCCCCCTCCCCCAACAAGAGCCACAGGTTAAGAGCAAAACACTGGACCTCATGGACTTCAGGGTAAGCCACATTCTTGAACATTTTAAAGGTGAAAAAAAAGTCATTTTCTAGAGAAAGGCAGGGAATAGATGGAAAATGTGACATTATTAAAATAGAAAGAAAAAAAAAAAGAGTACATAGGCAAAGAGAGAATGACATATAAAGATAATACAGGGCGCACGAGTAAGGAATCAAGGGGAAGAAAATGGAAAATGATAAAAAGGGATAAAGAGAGAGAGAGAAAGAGAAAGAGAGGCAATGATTAAAGAAAACTGAAGAACAAAAGTTAAAGAATATGTCCCAGGAAATATAGGAAGACAGAAAATAAAACAGAAACCTTTTAAGGCAAATAGAAGGAGTTAAGACAGGAAGAGGGAAGGAAAGACAAGAAAGAGAAAGAAAAAAAAGAGAAAAGGGTAAGATTAAAAGTAAGAACCAAAAAAAAAAGAAAGAAAAAGAGAAGGAAAGAAGAGAGAAGGAAAGAAAGAGAGAGAGAATGAAAGAAGGAGAGACAGAAAAACAAACAGAAAGAATATGCACACCTTTTATTCGCTCCACATTTGCACTTTCACTCGTGCCAATAACGTCTCCCCTTCCCGCTCCTCCCCCCCCCCTCCTCTCCCTGCACCCCCACCCACCCCCTTCCCCCTTTTCTATCTCGACTGCCAAAGACAAGCCCGTATAAACACAAAAGGAAATTAAAAACAAAAACAAAAACATAACTGCAAAAAATAAATAGTAAAAACAAAACTCCCCAAACACGGGAGACAACCAGCTCAGCAAAAGCACCTCAACCACACCAAACCTGAGCCAATAAATAAACAAACACGGGCTTCGACAAATCTGGCACCGAAATTCTCGACATTGCATGTTTCCGAGGGAAGAAAGTAATGATGTCGAACTCAAATCGTTCATGTTATCAAGCAGATGGAAATAAGAATCCACATATTCATTCATTCTTTCATTCATTCGTTCATTCATTCATTCATTTATTCATCCATCAATTCGCCCATTCCCAATTCCATCTACTGATGTATTGTCCTCACTTTCTTTATTTCTCTCTCTCTCTTTCACTCTCTCACATGATTCGCTCACTCACTCACTCACTCACTCACTCACTCACTCACTCACTCACTCACTCACTCACTCACTCACCCAGCCACTTACTCACTCACTCATCAATCAATCAATCAATCAATCAATCAATCAATCAATCAATCAGTCAGTCAGTCAGTCAGTCAATTAATCAACACCTCAATCAATCAACAAATTAATCAGTCATCAATCAATCAGCCAATCAGTCAATCAATAAAAATCATCAATCAATCATCAATCAGTCACTCAACCTATCAATCAATCATTAGTTAGTCAGTCAGTTAATCAACAACTCAATCAGCCAATCAATCAATCAAAGAATTAATCAACCAATAAATCAATCAACCGATCAATCATTCAATCTTCAATCAGTCAATCAGCTGATCAATCAGTCATCAATCAATCAGTCAGTCAGCCATTAATCAATCACTCAATCAATCAATGAGTCATTCAATCAAACAAACAAACCATCAATTCATCACTCAATCTATCAATTAACCAATCACTCCCTCACTCACTCACTCACTCACTCACTCACTCACTCATTCAATCGATCAGTCAATCAATCAATCTCGTAATCAGTCAGCTCATCAATCTAACTACAAATATTATATTATGAAAAAATCACTAAGCCATTCTCTCTATCTCTTGTTCCTCCGTTCTTCCGTTTCTCTCATCTCTCGTTCATAAAAACATGCAATCAAAAATACAAGTAAATTCTGCAGCAAACGTAATAGCCCAGGGGGAGGGGACATGGGGGCGGGGGGATACCAATCTCAAACCCTTATTCCAGTTTCCTCCCCCCCTCCGCCCAACGGTCCACCGGTCCACCTTTCCCATGTTCACTGGAGTGCATTGGAGATTGTGACAAAAGATCGTGAGATTTTGTCTCTGGATTACACACGTCACGAACAACATTTAGTGTAAATTGATTTTAATTTTATTATTCACAGGTGGCTCAAGTTTGTTTCATTTGTACCTGGTGGCAAGTGAGTTCAACGCGTAAACACTCAGTTACCTTCTATGAGTACGGAACGACAAAAATATCAATTTTTAAAGTGTCGTTCGTGACGAGTAATCAATGGACAAAAATTTGTAGCTTTGTCACAGTCTCAGTTACAGAAGACTACAAATGTCACAAACAGCCAATAAGAACAACAAGGGTTTGGATGAGCAAAAACAGTCAAAACTGACTCCTTTCGTAATTAATCTGTTTATAAAAATAATTTATAGCATTTGAAGGGCTCAATGGAAAAACTCGTGATGTCACATTTTGACGCTTTTGAGAAGTCGCAGTTTGCCTTCGTTGTGTGATTTACTGTTGATTATAATGTCCATAAAACCTGTTGTGAGTTCTAGCTTATCCATTTTTCATCATACATAAAAAAAAATGTATTTTACCAAAATGTTTTGAAATATAACAATATTAATGTCTGATGTTCTAAACTTTCTGAAATGGATACCACCAGTTTTTACATTGAACTCTTTATTTGTTTTGCCTGTTTTTTGGTGTATCTATGTTTATGTGTCTGTCAGTTCAAGTCTTTGGCTCTGATTTGGACTGGGATTTAACGGTGTGTCAGTACGATCATGGCTATTGTGTCTAGCACGGTTGAATACGTTGGGGTTTAATGACTCATCAGCACGATTACGGCTATACTGTGTCAAACACGGTAAGATACGTTTACAAGTGAAGAAGAAGAGAGGAAAGAGAGCGGGACAGAAGACAGGAGCAAGGAGAGAGAGAGAGAGA
>JBCEWB010347479.1:0-21427 GCA_039654565.1 Peronia peronii | reverse complement strand
ACATACATACATACATACATACATACATACATACATACATACATACATACATACATACATACATATATACATACATTTATATATAGACGGAGACCATTTCTTTCTTTCCTTCCTATTCTCTCTCCATCGTCTTCAAGCACTCTGCCTACTCCCTCCCTTCCTCTCTTTCTCATCCATTTCAGTGCTTTTATCTTTCCTTCTTTCTTTCTTTCTTTCTTTCTTTCTTTCTTTCTTTCTTCCTTTCTTTCTTTCTTTCTTTCTGTTTTTCATTCTTCTTTTTTCTTCTGTCCTTTTCTCTTTCCCTGTTTTTCTTTTTCTTTTCCCTCCTCTAATTATCCTTTATCTTTGTTTCCCAGTAGATAAATGTTAACTCAGTCAATAGTTCTCTTCTCTTCTCCCCTTCCCTAGCTCCCATCTCTCCCATTTACCTTTCTCTTTTCTCAATCATATTCCTATCCTCTTCACTGTCCCCTTCCTCTTTCTCTCCCATTCGTTCTATCTCCTCTTTCGTTCCCCTTCCTCTCTCCCAGTCCTCCTCTCCCCCTCTCTCTTTCGCATCCCTCTCTCTCTTTCTCTCTCTCTCTCCCTTCTCTCTCCCATGTGTCTCCCCTACCCCCTCTCCCGCCCTCTCCACCCCTCAACTGCCTTACATGTACAGGCAAGGAGACCAAACACAACTCGAGTCCAAATCAAAGGTAGATCGATACACAGAGCAAACTCGTCGCAAAACCATATCTAGGATGGAGTTAAGCAGTATCGATATCTGCCCTTGTGACGTAGTAAATGCGTCGATCATGTCTGAGTCACGATAATCAGAAACTGCCCTATGCATGATTGCAGTGTGTATGTTACATGTACAACTGGAATGAGAAAGGGAAGAAAAAGTCAACTTTTCAATTAAGTCATTGAGGACGTCAGGAACAATAACACTGCATTACATCCGTTCAAAGCTAATGATACTTCAGATCAACAATGAAGGTAAATGTTAATATCAACTTTTCCACAAGGATAAATGTTATTTTGATCATGGACAAAGAAACTTACCAATATTTCCAACTACAATTAATGCTACTTTGACATCAGTGTCGAAAAGAAGAGACATGGCAAAACACAAAAGATCCAAATTCATTCAGCTTTCTCTCTAGTTTTGAACAACTTGTGTAAGTAATATGATAGCCTCAAACAACTTTAACTTTCGAGGAATGACTCCTTAATATAGCGTTTACTTAATACAATGCTTACTTCATAAAGTGTTTAGTTGACACAGTGTCTATTAATATCATATCCTCATAGGTAGCATGGTCTATTTTTTTGATGCACGGCTGCCAAAGGCCTATATTCTGGCTGACCCTCTACTTTAGTCAATTCCAGCTTTAATCCAGCTGCTGTCAGAAGAGGGAAGCCCGTTTCATTAGATGCCAACGGATAAATCTGGCAGGATGGAAAGGATTGGAGACGAGACTATTCATTTCCGTACATTGCTGGTGGCACATTTCATTACAGCTTCGCGCGGCAAGAGACCTAACTGGTAACAAGACACAGTCGAGATTGACAATGCCTTGCGCTTCTCCGCTCAAAGAAGACGAAAGAATAATAGGGAAAAAAAGCGTTGTTGGTAACGACAAGACTCATTTTCCAAGCCTAAAGAATTTACTAAGAGTTATTCAGCCATCCCTGAGCTCGTGACAGGCCATTTGCTCATTGCCTCACGATCTTCAACTTTCATTGACAACACAATATGTTATCCTTCACAATTTCTGTCTTTAGCGCAGTGGTTTCCAGTTTATGGCCTATGTACCTAGAGTATAAATAATTGTTGCTTTTTGATCGTTCTTGGCTAATGTTAGATGCTTGATGTAATTTAATCATGATAGTGCTGAGAAATTTATAATGTAAGATTTTTGCTGGAGTTCCCTTTCTATTCACAAAGACTAGCACCTTGTCTCCTTCGGTCTCTTATATCCTTCATCCTTTCTTTCCTTCTTCTCTTCTTCCTTCTCTCTGTTCTTACCCCCAGCCCTTACTAGGCTTAGGATAGATTTGCTTTTCAAAAATTACATGGGGGTAAAATGAATGACCCTAACTCTATGGATCCAGACAAGTGATATCCGAGCATACCAATGATCCTCCTCCCCTCTTTTCTACCTTCTTTCTTTTCTATCTTCCTCCCATCCTTTCTTGTCCTCTTTCTACCTCCTTCATTCTGGGGGTTCAGCAAGCGGTATCAAAGTATACCAATGATCATGACTCTTGTCCCCCCTCCCCCCTCCCCTCTCTCCCCACCCCTTCTTTCTCCTCTCCCCGCTCCCTGCTTCACCTCAATCCCGCCCACCTAGTGATCACATTCATCCTCCCCAGGGACATTTCGGATGCAATAGCGAGAAGCTTTGGCTCTGGAAGTCGCGGGCTTGCTTGGATAACGGGAACATACACACAACACCCACACACCTGCCGAAAGATCTGTAAATTGAATACCAGGGACCTCTACATGTCTTCCAAGGGGAGAACAGTGAATAGAACAGGACAGTCTTCTATAATTCCGGGTATATCCTTAAATATTCCACTTTTTGCTTCCGTCTATGTTCTGAAATAAACGTGACTGGCTCATTCCTTTCTTCTATCCTTCCTATATGAGAAACTATTCTCACATATACGGAGATGCAAAAATATATATACAGTAAGTGCATATTATAATACGTGAGTCATTAAAATTAGTAGCACATTAAATTAGTTAGCCTCATTTTTATATTCTAATAAAACAAAACATTTATCATAACTATAATAATACTTTTACATCTATATGCAATATTGATCTGTTTGTGTAACAAATGCAATGTGTATTGTATGTGTTTTCTTTTCCCATAACTGTGTATCTATTTTGCACCCTCCTGTATTGTGGGGTTTCGAATGAAAACTGCTCCCATGAATTTCTTTACCCGACCCGTCTGAGAATAGAAAGGCTAGCAGAACTTTCAATTTAGTAGCACCATAATTGGCCAAATTACACGCCTCGGTGAAAGATTTGTAAACCACTCAGAGCTGTAACGTGTAACCCAGCTATTGACAATGAATAATGATTGTGTCAAGAACATGCATTGATTCGATATATATTGGCTATGTAATGAAACAAGACCAAACTGACTACATTGTAATGTTACATTGCTGTCCACATTGAGTTGTAATGACTAACTCGGAAATTTGACCGTAGGGGATATAAAGATTATCTATTGTTATGCCTATAGTTCATTAATTCCTTAAACTTTCATGTTTCTCTCGATATTTTCAGCTATACTCGTTTACTGATCGGAGGAAATCATACATTGTTTAACTCATTCTCTAAATAATTTTTGTCAGAAAACAACAATACAACAACGATACAACAACAACAACAGCAACAACAACAACAACAAGAAAAACAACAACAACAATAACAATAGCAATGTTTATTAAGTTGTTCAATCCGTAATTTTGGAGACAAAATCTGAATGACTTTATGACATACACTTATATTGAAATTTAAGGAATACCAGGTGATATTACTTGTCTGCCCCATTTTACTACACAAGAGGTTTTAACTGAGAAAACCATAATTTTGAAAATGTGGAGTTATACTAAATAGTCAAACAAGAACAAACAAATAAACATATGAAGAGGAAAACTGTTCATTTTATCTCTTAAAGAGCTAGCTAAAAACGATACACAAGAGCTTTCCGACCTCCAGGGCCCAGTATGCTTAGGGAGCAAAATGTGCCTGGATGCTGACCGAGTTTTCATATCCAACGGAGCCCGAATTTCCCCTGGGTGGCTCACCATTCCTGCTTATGACATTAGCGACTGAAAGGATGAGACAGACTCTGGAGTTCTGGTGTAAATCTGTTGATAAGCAACTCTTTAGGCTAAGACTGGTGAGGTTCAGATGGTCACAGACATGACTAAGAGCCATCAACAACGCCAAAAAATAACTACACACTAAAGTTTACAAACACAATCTATGGACAAATGACAACCCACAAAGTCTATGGACAAATGACAACCTCACAAATAACTATTGACAAAGGACACTCTCGCAAATGCTATGACAGATGCCTAAAGTCTATGGGCAAATGATAAACTTCACAAAAACTATAGGCAAATGATAATTTCGCAGATACTATAGATAGAGGGCAAACTCACAGGACACGTGATAACCTCACAACAACTACGTATAAACACATAGACATTCTTTTCTATCTTGCATTCCAAAAACAACAAAAACTGACCAGAGAGCTCCTTCCACTTTTCTGTCTCACCAGATATGAGTTATGTCAATGACGCCCAGATGATAAGTCGAGAACAATGACAACGGAGAAAAAGACATAATAACAACTTGAAAGCAAAACAAAATCTGGAAGCCTATCTTGTTGTCAGCAAGCTCACCATTGCAATTTCCTGGCTTATTTCCACAATATCGAAAGATAACTGTTTTTTCAGGTTTCCAGCCAATTTCCTGCCTGAAATCCTACATCAGAGAATATGATCGAATCTATGTGACGCAGTCTTCTGTATTCTTGGTTAGGTTTATTTCAACAACAATAACAACAATAACCACACCAATTAAAAATAATAATAATAATAATTGACGCTTCTCTCCCTTCTCATTCCCTTCTCCCAACTCACTAGAAACAGAAACCAGAAGAAAAAAAAGGAATTCGATAAAAGAGGTATTGGTATAGTGAGGGTAAAAACAGACGTAAGCAGATTTCATTTCAAGCACAAACATTAATCTTATCTAACCACAGTATACCTTAATTTCACGGGGGGAGGGAATGGGGAGGGGGAGCGGGTATTCTCTATCGCTGGAGATATAATGAATCTGAGGATTATGCAGATGTCAATGTTTGTGGAAGTACAGGCTCCGTAGCAAGCTTTTCAGCAGTGTCCTGGGGGAGCATGTCAGTGACATGGAACCATTGGTCCATATTTCGTCCATCAGGACAACAATAATATGAAGAACATGAGCACAAAATAGAGATGCCTGGAGCAGCTCTGTCTCCATCTGTCTGTTCCAGTTCCAGAAAGAACTGGGGGCCACAAATGAGCACAATGAAAAAAAAACGCTAAAAACAAAGTGGAAAAAAAATCAGACCAACACAGTCATACTGAACTTCACCTGCACGTACTGCAATGGATCACGCTTGTCACACATGGTCGATAGGAGCAGCCACGAAAGGCACTGCAAGACAATCAACTTAAAAATAATTGTCACTACGACACCAATGCAGAATACAGATTGTCTCATCCATTTGCCTGGAAGAAAAAGGTCACGGTAGAAGTGGTAGCAATGCAAACTTACATGAATTGAAACTGGTTAAAACCTCGTCCCCCTGAGTTTGTTGTTAATCAACACTCATGAATATTCTATGGGCATCACATTTAGTTTAATAAAGATGCAACACTAAACGAAATTCTGTATATTTGTTTCGATTCCTGTAAGATTTTTATTTCAATGGATGTCTCGACGATAGAAATTCAAAAGATGCACAACGACGCTCTGAAACAATAATCGAGTGAACAGACAGATAGCAGAAAAATCTCATAAGGAAATATGTCATAAATAATAGTGTTGTTATTGCACACTGAAGCTCATCGTAAATCTGGATCCTTCACACCATTGCCCCAGAGTTATCGACACGGACAATAGCTGTTCCAGGAACAAAGGATTTGTATGAAACAAATCGATTCGCGGCATGTGGAGCTCAGCAATGAAAAAACTGTGCTTCTTTGAACAGGATTCCGGGAAATTGTTCTGTTCATTTTGCTGTTTCATGAAAATGAATTGGTCAAGCTTTGAAGCCTAGAAAAACAGATAACCCATGTTAAGAAAGAAAATACATGGTTTTATCACTTACCGTTGTGTCTGAGGCATGCGTCCATCTCTCATCCCACACATCCATCAAAATATCGAAATAGACAATAGCAGTGCCAGGAACAATGGGACTGTATGACGTACTAATTACTTCTCGGCATATGAGGTTCTGACGTGCTAAGCTGCTCTGTCGTCAGGGAAACTATATCACGTTTCTTTTCTTTTTTTGTTTCAACAAATTGCAAGTCTCATATCTGGAAGATTAGAAGAAAAAAGACAGCCTCTGTGTTGAGAGGAATTGGACTGCTAACCACATACCTGCTATTCGTCTGAAATGCGTCAGTTTCAAATCAGAAAGTCTGTTAATATGGTCTTTTTGTTTGTCACAAGAATCAATGGGTTCCATCGTTTGATCTTGTTATTTTTGTCCCCCCCCCCCCCTCCCCTCCCTTCTTCTCTCCTGAACACAACATATTTTGGAATGAAGGACAAAGAGAGCGTCTAAGAATGATAAAATGAATATAAAGACAATCATTTTACTGTTGGTGCCTATCATTATGTACCAGTCTGACAGAGAGTTGTCAGGAGAAAAGAGTAGCTGTGGACAGGCAAAGATAATCACACACTTTTATGCTTCACTAATCATGAAAAAGAACAAAACCCAACCAACCAGCCAACCAACCAACCAACCAACAAACAAACAGAGAGAGAGAGAGAAAGATAGAGAAAGAAATTTATTCGTTGTCGCTTTTGATTTTTAAGATCCCCACCTCTCTCATCCTCCTTGCCCTCATATTTGTCTAACCCTTCTCTTCTTCCAATCTTCTTTATGTTGATAAAGTGGAGATTATGAGTAAATTAAGAAGTTTTTAAGGCTCCTAGATCTCAGCACTAGTCTTGTTGTATCACAAACCAAACAACAGGACTAGAACTGAGTTCCTGAAAGGCAGTCAGATGAACTCGGGTCATTTGCCATTTTTTGCTGCACAATTCATGAAATATTCAGAAGTCTAAACTTGTTATTTTAGAGTTACCAAATCCCCCAAAAATCGAAACAGCTGGAGACGTTTTGACGATCTTTCTCTAATTCTGGCACATGAACTGTGAACAAACTGATAAGTTCTATCTGTTTACCAAGCCAGGCAAGGCAATATCAGGTTTGGGCTTTATCAACAACTCACATGGCGTAAAAATACAGAGTTGATCATCTGATAATTCCGCTAGCATTGCAGGCAATCGATCGATACTTGTTTTAATTGAAAAGAATAAGATACGAGGACTGATCTGACCCAAGCAAGGTAAAGCAAAGCTTGATGATTCAAACACATTGTCTGCCATGACACATACTAGCTTAGGATTTAACCCTAGAAGGATCAAGGGATCGATATGCTACAAGTTGTTCATTGTTATTTGCATCTGAATGAGGGTTTTCGAGATGAATCGCATTACTGAGCAATCTCGAAACTGTCCAAAAACGTGCAGTACAATACAGCATGGCCGCGCGTTCACAAGTAGTTTTACTCCGCCAGAAGCTTGGCTTGCATGCAGATAAACCAATTTTCGTCAGTCAGTGACTAATGTCTTGCCTGACTACGCGTTTTCCTGCGTGCAGGTTTTTGCTCAGCTAGGCAAGTTACAACGGACAAGCGGAAGATGTACTCCTGTCGACTGAGAGGAAATTCGAAGCTGTAAATATTTTGAAGACATTATTGCAATTTTCCTCTTTTTATCAACTTTGTTACATTAAATGACGCAACACTAGATTTGTACTGCAAAAAAAAAAAAAAACCCCAACTTAATAAATTATAGCGTGTCTACTAGTAATCAAGTTGCACATGTAGGTGTGTTTACAATTAGTTCACCCGCGGCACTAATTACGCAAGGCTAGACTTATGGCCTAGATACCAGAAGCTCGATTCCCACAGTGTTTGGGCCATGCGTTCCTGTAACGAATCATGATTATACATGTTGGGTACACTCGAGTGTGTGTTGTGAGCGATGTTTAGCGGATCGTAATTGTATACACTAGGCCCATGCAAGTGTGTGAGCGTACACATGCTGGCCCGTGAAAATATTGGATCACCGAATGTGTCTGAGATACTCTGTAAGCATTTTGTACGGGATGGTTTTTAGTCAGACCTTGTGTGTGTGAAGTACGTCACGTGTGCGCACTACGTCACGGTTTTATGTGTGGCAGTAGTGGTAATGAGGACTGGGAGGTTCGAGAGAGTTCGAGACGAGCGGTTGTCTATATAAGGGCTCAGCCGGAGAGGAAGAAAAAAGGTGCAATGCAGTGAGTGCCATATGCATCGGAGTTAGACAGCTGCCCTGAAGTTTACATTGTTACCAAGCATCTGCAATAAATTTCTTCATCATTTTGTCGTCGAGGATTCCTGTTCTTATTTCTCCGTTTCTATGTGCGTCTCGTCCGTATTCACCGCCTGATTACCATTTACAACGTCACAACTAACACTCATTCACATTCAAAGTTCGTGACAGTTTCCAACTGCAAAAAGTATAGATCTCTGTATTTTTATGGATAATTACTCTTCTCCTATTTTCATGGTGTGGACATGTCTGAATGCTCATCATTCGTCAACACACTCGCAGAGCATGCACTCAAATCATAATGTGAGAGAGATCCTTGGTCATATGATCGTTCTCCAAATATCTCATTATTGTTCTATAGCCCAGTGTTTCAAAGGAGGCGGAGACTTGTAGATGCCGGGGAGCTTAATACTATTATACAAGAGAGCGGACTGATGACATCACGCTTGTCAAATCTGGAGCCATGCTCATGAGGGTAAGAAACCTACTTGACGCCGTTGTTATAATGTTATCATGTGTTGCATCATGAATCTGTTTGTTTACAAGAAATGATTTTGCTATATATATTGACTACACTCCGTGCGTAGTAAAGGGCGCCGAGCATAGCGGCGCTAGGTCTAGCCCTCACGGCCGTGGTGGTGCAGCCGCCCACTGTTGGCACACGAGACGCAGAGTGTTTTGTTGAGGTAATGTCATCAGTCCGCTCTCCAGTATAATAGTATAAGCTCCTTGGTAGATGCTAAGAATAGCTCAATGACAGAAAGCACATTATCAAAATTCAGTAGCCGGGAGGGTCATCCCTGGTATCTGATAGAACAGGTGGCAGGAGAAGGCTGGCTACCTGGTGATGATACATGTATTGTATGAACAGGTGAATGTATGTCATTGTGATGCTCTTCGTACAAAGAATGGGTTCACATCTTATTTTTCATCTTTTGATGGATGGGTGGGTCCCCTTCAGAAAAAAAAAGAAAGAACTTTGACATTTTTAAGTCATTGTCAATTGAAATATTTCGAAAGAAGTAGAAGCTTGCTGCATGTCTGAACTAGTCGGATACGTTACAGAAATTCAGTTCTGCCATCAACGGAGCATTTATCTAGCTGCGATGATACTGTTTGAATCTGCCTTATTCTGATGCTATTGGTAATCTTTTTTGGCTATGTGCATGTGAGTATAATATGTCACATATATACTGCATCTCATCAACTGTGATTGAATTTTCGTTTTGAGGACAATTAAAGTTTATTTTACCTCATCTTTTCTTATCTTATTTAACTATTAGAACTTACTACTGCATAAGTACTCCTTCTTTTTAGCCCTGAACTCCACTTAAAGCCACCAGGGCACCTTACCACGAGTTGTTCGCTAAATGTATTCCATCCGTTGAGGTTGTGGGCCAGAGCATGGATTATTGGTTCTCAAATCTTTTCGTACATTTTGTACTTCATTGACTTAAAGTCATGAAACATAATTACATTATGCAGTGATTTTGTCCTTGTATTTCAGTATTTGATGGCGTCCACAGCAGTTCGTGACTGATTTCGTTCTATTCTGTCTTTCAACCACCTGTAGGTGGTTATCTCGCTTCCTGTCGACTACAGCAGTTCGTGACCTGAGCAAGACGAACGCACAAATAAGTGGATAAGAATCGATCCTGATGGAGCCGACTGATGGGTGTAAATGGAGGGATAATTAAAGGCTTTGTACAAACACGCAGCACTAATCCCAGCTTCAGTTCAATGTCGATTTTCTTCTTGACACAACCAGAGTGAGAGTACAAACTGAGCAAGTCAGTGCGTCACTCGCCATGATTTGTCACATTTTGTGAAGCTGTTTCTGACTTCTTCAGCCCGAGCCATGCCGTTTTTGTTAGGCTTAATAACGTACTCTTCATTATCATGATCTTTTCGCACATGTCAGTAAAGGACCAATTTTGACAATCAGTCTAATAACATTTACTTCACCAGCACTGTAAAGACGGAACAAACCCATGTTTTCTCTTCTCATTTCAAATATGAAGGGCGGAAAATTCTGAAAAATTCATCATGTGATGCAAGTGTTCTTTTTCTCATCATAATACTTTTCCCATAATTTCTTTTATCATATGTCTTTAAAATAACAGGAGCAAATGTGATTTTTCCCTCTCTACAGTTCTTGTAGTATACCTTTTGCACTTGGCAAAAAAATGTAACAGCTGCTGAATATATGGCTCGTTCAAACCTACTGAGGAAAGTGCTTGATAAGAAAAGACAACAACAGTAACACCAAGCATCATCATCATCATCATCATCATCATCATCATCATCATTTTATAAAAATGTCTTAAAATATAAGACGACTGTCCACCGGCAATTAATCAAATAAACTAAAAGAAGCAAATAACAGTATATAGACTCGATATCGTAGAAATTGAATCACTTAGTCAAATTTTCGAATCTACTTGGTTCTTCGTCAGAGCAATATAAAAAACATAAAACGTAAACAGGGTGATGCTGTATACGAAAGAAAATGTTAATTAAATGCCTTGCTTGTTGTGTAAAAAAGGGATTCAGTTTTTCAGACAGTAAACAAAACAGTACATTTTTAGAGCTATTAGAATCATCTATTTCATAGAAATTCTTGTACCACAAGACACACTGTCAACAGATCAGTTACCTATGAAATCAAAAGAAACAAACAACAAATATAAAGAATTAATTAAGCTGAAAATTGTAAAATCGATTCAACGGCAAATTTTCGGACTTGTTTGGCTTTTCTCCAGAGCTATAATCATCACCATCATCATCATTAACGACAACAACAACAATATGAACGACTACATCGACAGCAAAATTAACAACAGCATCAACAATAACCTCTTATAGGACCGCAGCAACAGTACCAGTAAAACTAATAGGAACAGCAATAGTAGCAAAAACAAAAACAAATTCAAGTTTGCGAATGACTTAAATTTTCCAAACATTGGTACTATTATCTTTTAGGACAATGTCTATCTGAGTAGAAAAGGGTATTTTCCCTACTTAACTATCGTCTGTATTTGTTACAAATTCTGTGTAAGTGAATCAATAGCTATTCAGATCTTTTTTTGTCCAGTGAGCACTGGAACAAGCCCATGAGTAGTTAAAAAAAAAGAACTACTGGGCATAGAGATCAAGAATGTGAAATCCTTTGAAAAGTCAAAGTACATAACTGCTGCAACAATATAATTAATATGTGTTGTCCATCAACTGAGACTATCATCCAATGTAGTACTCATCTTGTCTATTGTGTTCTTTTTTGCTGTCATTCATTTTTGCTTTCTTTCCATCTTTCTTTCTTCTTTTCTTTCTTTCTTTTTTCTTTCTTTCTTTATTTCCATCTTTTTTCCTTTATTTCGTTCTTTCTTTCTTTCTTTCATTCTTCCTTTTTCCCCGTCCCCTCAATTCTTTCAAGCATAAAGCTATCGTCTTTCCAACTTTCTTTCTTTCTTTCTGTCTTTCTTTCTTTCTTTCTTTCGTTTCTTTCTTTCATTTTTTCTTTCGTTCTTTCTTTTGCTCATATTTTTTGGCTCCTTTCTTTCTTTCTTTTCCTACCATTTTTTTCAAGCATTACAATATCGCTGACACTATCTATATCTTTTTTGCTCAAATATTCTTCAAACACATGGCCATAATACTGCATTTTTTTGTTGCTCTTTTTTGTTTATTTTTTTTCCCCCATAAATTGTGAAGAGATGTCAAACTGTCCTCTGACTATGATGACCAGGACAGAGTCCTGGAAAGGTATGCTATGTCAATTAAAGAAAATTTCCTAGATATCCGAGTGATAGAGTTGCATGCCTGGATTGAACGCCAACGTTCTGTGACAGTAATGGCGCCAACGAACATAATGTCGGTCCCTGCCGGTGGTCATCCCGAGCCCAGAAATCAAAAATCGATGGCACCCATTTGGCATTCGAGAGAACGGACGGCCCGGGAGCACACAAAAAAAAGGCCGTGAATAGAGAAAGAAGGACAAGAGATCGGGGAGTTTCAGACGCTAAGAATGGCCCAAAGACAGGTCCGGATAAACAAGACACATTATCAGAACTCAATAGCCGGGAGGTCATCCCCTATTTATAACAGAATAGATAGCTGGAGAAGGATGGCTGCCTGTCAGACTCTGGCGATGTGCCTAATGTAACTCAAGACTCTGGAGATGGTATGAGTGGTGGGAATGCATATTACTGTGGTGCTGAGTCGATTTTTTCTTAGCCTGTTATTATGCTTTTGCCATGTTTACAAGACAAATCTTATGCGGCTTTTTTCTTTCATTGTCCTTGAGGGAGGATTTAAACATAAAATATAAATAAAAACTACATCAAAAATTTAGTTTTGTCAATACCAATGCACGACAGGCATACGGTAATTAAATACTACAGTTTCCTCAAAATGCGAATCTGATATCCTAGGATCATTTACATTTCCATTCCTCAAAATATGTACAGATAGGTAATTAACGAGTAATAGCAGAAAAAATGAAACCAACACCAGCACAGAAATAGTGATAGCACCAGCAAGATTATTAGATGAAATCTGAAGCAAACATGATAAAAATGTTTTAACAAACAACCAAAACTCAAGTTAAGAAGATTTTATGGAGTTAGATTATATTCTTCCTTATTTTTCTTTGGGTAACTATTCCTTCCAAAGAATTGTACACAAGACTTCACGCTCCACAACTAATGAGGAAAATTCGTTATCCATCGTATTCTTCTTTTTGATCATTCTTTCTTCAATTCCTTTGAACTGAAGACGTCGGGTAATTTGCAATTGTAAAACTTCCTTTGAGGATTCCCCCAGACCAATTTAAATCCTTGATAAAGACTGAATCAAAGGAATGCTTACGGCATTGTTCCGAACTGTCACATGGGAGGTCAGTGGAAGGCATTTTGGGACTTCTTACAGGTTGAAGTAGAAACTTGTATTAATCACTAAAGCTGGCGTTAACTTTGACACTGCCCACCATGTTTCTTCGCATAGTATTGCTAGTAACATGTCAATCCTGCTGAATACAACCTCACTGTGGAGTTTTAAGCCTCTTGCGGGTATCTCGTTTGGATATTTAGATCAGTAAATGGGAATCGAAAAAGAAGTAGATTTAGATAGAAGGAGAAATAGACTGAACGTTCAGCAGTGGCCAAAGAGACATCTTGCGAGATCCAGGCCTTAGACCACAACCGCGATGGATGGACAGGACTGTTGCACACAACTCTTCAGGATGACTTTAAGCAGAATTAAGAGCTAAGGCGTAGAAGAACATTAAATTTGATTCTGAAACACTTGTGCAGATATATATACTATATGGCCATCTTCGCTCCCGCCGAAGTTGAAATGCTAAAGGTACATGTTTAAACAATCATAGCCAAAATTTAAAGATGTTGCAGCCAGGAATCGCAGTGCCACCGACTTATCGTTTACACACCCCACAGCAGTATTGATTGTGCCACGTTCTTTTATCGTCTATAGCAATAACAAGACAAGGCCATATGGTTTTGTAGTCATCATGCTGTTGAATAAGGGAATTTTAAACAGTGTCCTTGGTGATAACAATTTTATCTCCTGAGTCAACACTATAGAGTTAGTGACCAAAGTCAGTGATCGTTCCAAAATTGTGCCCCAAAGTTCATTGTAATGTCATCTGATATAGAATGCAAAACTTTGCCAACCTCCTCAGCACGCCTCAGGACAAAATGTGAAGGGGCGACCAGTTCTTACAGAGCACTATAAAGGTGGCAGGAGTCTCTCGAATCTCAAGATCTAAATGTGACCAGGTTCCAAACTATTTCTTAATGATTCGAATCGCAGCGGCAGGAGCATGCAACAGCAACAACAGCGCCACAGATCGACAACGCATCAGAAATGATCGCAAAACGATTACATCATAACTACCTCATGGCCTTTGTAATGATTATAAACAACAGCGTAATCCTTTCTACAGAAACTGAATAACAGCTTAGACAATAGCAAAAGGCGGCGCAAGAAAAGGAGAAAAACAATCAAGAAATATTATGAATACGTAATTCCAAATTTTCTTTCTTTCAGTCTATAAAGTTGTCAAAAAGTTATATATTATTTAATTTATAGGTCTTGAATATTGATTGTTACTGCCACTGAAGTGATATCTCAAAGACATAGCTTTGATCATAATGTGATAGTTGAAACTCTCAGTCAATGTCATCATGGTTGTGTTGGAAGTTAAAGTAAAACAAATGATGATATTGTTAAAATCCTAGTCCTGGGGTAAAGGAGGTCTGAAAATGAAAGGAACCAACAAAAATTACAACAATTTAAACTCTGTCTGATAAATTAGTATGACGATCTTTTATAACTGTTGTTTTATCAGGATAAAGATCACAGTAACATAAAAATAAACCATACTTGTGTTTCGCATATGCTACATTATATAGTTCCATAGCCTTTTCAAAGTGTTGTAATAATGTGCAACAGTTGTTTTGAAATACAGTTTGTTTTAAAACGGGAGAAAAACAGAAGGTATTGTCATCTCTAAGAGCGTTTATTGTAAGCGAATGTCATCTGTTTCTTTCCAGAAATAACGAACTCATTTTGAATAAACTGCCCCTTCTGTCCCAATTTCTAAAGGTAAAAAAAAAAAAATGGCCTTATGCATCTTTAATGACGCCTGGCTACAGAACCTCATGTAAATCTATTTTGCTCATGAAAATAATAATGGCCAAAGGCACGCGACGAATCGCCAGTCCGTTTTCTCTCCTATACAGACTGTCTCTTGGACTGCCCCCCCCCCCCCTCCCCCTTCCTCCCTCCCCATGCTTCCCCAGCTACAGCCCCTATGGGGCTCTCTGTCTTGGCCAGGAGATAATTTCATTGCCCTTTGTCGGCCGGTTCATGAAGACAATCTGCAAGCCCACAAACTCCTCTCCTGTTTTTCTTCTCACTAGGCATTATTTTCAGGGCTTTCTGTCTTCTGAACAGTCTGCGATATAAAAGATACTAAGATATTGTAGTGGGAAAACGGATGTAATTTTGAGTGTATTTGAATGTATGCATCGACAAGACATGGTTTGCAGGAGTGTATAACATTACTGCGGATGCTATGCTGAACAAATGTAGCGGAATCACTGACGTAGTTGGCAAGTGAGAATGAGTACATAATCTCTGTAGCAGAGCATTATAACGTGAACAGTAAGGCTACCGTGCATTTATTATGGACAGTAATTGTCTACTGTGCTAATTAATGTTTTAAAAATGGAGGATTACGCTCAGAGTCGGTCCGAGCAATGACTAAGTCTTGTGTTAGCTCAGGTTCAAGGAACAGGAATAATTACATGTATAGTGTGAACAATTGCATGTCACGTTGCAGGACTTAAAAGGATATTTCTTGTCTTTTGTGTTCAATTGTTAAGGCTTGTGGAGACATTTAATTTCGCAAGTGATCACGACTCATTTTATGAGGACCTGATTCCAATCATAGGCAGACCATTATACATAAGCTACACGAAAGTCAAGAATATGGACATCCTATTTCGGCCGTTATATATATTTATATATTCATCAGCATCATTGCCAGCTACCTTTCCAAGAGTAGGCTATAAGCCACAGATTAAGAATTCTCCTCAGTCCAGTTTTGTAATAATTTAATCATTTCATGCCGAGAGCAATAACTGCTCTTCTCATAATATCATAATCATAATATAATCATAATATAATCTCTTCTAGGAGATCCATGACATTCCCTCATCATTTTACTTTGTGGATTCTATCGTAGGGCTTGTCTGGACGAGCTACAATCAAATTCTGACTCTCTGGCTCTCTCAGTCTTTGTCCTATCCACGAGACCTGTGGCCTCGTTCTAACTTTGGGAGGGGGGGGGGGGATCCTATTTACTGCATGTCTGACAGGACTTCAACATTGCTCTCTTAGTGTATGTCCAATCCAATAAACATGTGTCCATTGCCTTCTTATATGTTTCTCAGGAAGCTGAGTTGGTACGTGGGTGTCGGAATAAAAATATATTTTAAAGCGCTTAGAGCTTGAACTACGGAAATACGTACTTTATAAATGCCATCATTCTTTGCTATATAATTTCACGATCTATGTCCTAGCCCATGGAAATTGTGAAATACAGTGCAAAGCACCTCAACACTTGAACATTGCAATGGAAATTGCCTTCTTCAGTCATTGGCACTGAAGCTATTACACATCCAGTGTGAAAGAGATTACTTTTTCTCACACAGGCTGGCCCGTGTCAGGAGCTTGCTGGCTTATTAGGTAAACAATCGACCTCAGTCGCCTCGCCTTAATACGCCAGTCAGCACCTCTTCCATTACGCAATATTGGTGAGATGATAAGAAGCCTCAACTGCTAAACAAGCAACATACAGGAAAAAAAACTGAAATTTTATTCTTACAAATTGTCGTAAAATTTGCTGTAGTATAAAGTCTGAGATTGGGAAATACTAGTTTCCATGACTACATTTTTTTTTTCTGTATTTCTCATAATGTCCTTACTCACTTAATTAAATAGACAAAATAGCAAATGCAGTTAGCTGGTTCCTCGGTGCTTCTTCGATATGGAACTTATAATCATTATGTACTCTTTCCCGCCTTGCCTCCCCCCCCCCCTCCCCCCTCTCCCCTCCCCCAATAAATTACAGAGATCCCTAAGACCCAAGGCGATGCTACAGGACGCATTGTCATCATGAGACCCAGCACGACAGTCACTGGACTCAGCGAACTCAACATGACAGTGTCTCGATACTAGAACAAGGCGGATTTTAAAACAAATTGACTCTGAGCACAAAGCCACGTCTACTGACGTCAAAATATGTAATGTATTACCAAATCGGTCTTGATACAGTAACGATGGGGCTTCATTAAACTTGAATGCCTATATTTTCCCACAGTAGACAAGCAATTACAAACAGAATAGTAATATGCCAGTGCAGTGATGCCTTTGGTCTTTTGGGGAAAAGGTAAGGAGGTGGGGGTGAAGACTAATCTCAGAGCTTGAGGATCCAGTAGAAAATAGACTGTTGACATCTTGACATCTCTCATCTTTCCAATACTCAGAGAACTAGCCCTTTCATTGTTCAATTATTTTAATTCAAAACGTATCTCGCTTCAAGCAGCAAGTAACATTCCTTTTCTCCCTCCCCCTCCCTTTCTTTTCTCTCATAGAACACACTAGTTTGAAGTGAAGGCTAAAAGGGGTTCTCTCTCTCTCACTTGTCCACAGTCCGTGTTGCAGCTTTATTCGCTATACCTCCTCTCCCAACTCTACCACGTAACATTATCATTTTCAGTGTTTATGCTGCTGGTCTTCATTTCCCAGTGTAAAACCTGTCAAAAACGGGCTAGGTCGTTCTGACATTATCTGACATTATCTCAGCTCTCTAATCTAATCAGAGGAGAAGTTTTAATGTCGTCTCAGCGCGTTGTTCAATTGGCAGACATTGCTTCCTTTGTCACGCCGCTCTCTTTTCCTTGTCTTGTTCTTTTTGTTTTGTCATCGCTTTTTTTTTAACAAGAAGAAGCAGACCACCCAAAACCTGGCTTGATGCCAAAGAATGGACCGACCAGACGGTCATCATGTTGCTGTGGACTGTAAATGACCCAAATCAGATGAAGAGATCATTGACTGCTATCTCTTAAACTGCACCCTAACGACGTTTCTTAGAGAAACAAGAACGATGGTGCTGGTTGTTTTATTGCCTATATTATGTAGTGCTTAATTCATTCAGAGGAGTTAATATATACTAAATCCGTTTTATATTGACATTTTCCCACTGCCTTATGCGATCACGATATTGCTTATCAATCTCTCTCTCTCTCTCTCTCTCTTTCTCTCTCTCTCTTTCTCTCGCGCGCGCGTGCGCAAAAACATTGCTACAATGAACATCACTAGCCAGAGGAGTAATATTTTTATTTACGGGGCCATTTGTTTATCATTTTACCATTTATTCATTCAAGAACTGCCCAGATGATATTGACTCCTAAAATGAAGTCATACATATTATTTAAAGATAATAACTTTCTTCTGGTCAAAGATGTTTATTAAGCCACAGGGGAAGATATTTTAGAAGTCGACTGTGTTCTACCGTAGTGGGTGTAATATAACCATGACCATGTCGATGCGTTGTTAAATCTTTACACAAATGAACAAACAAACACGACATCGATTCTGGATATAGATAGATCTTGTTCATTGAGTGTAATTTGAAAAACTTGCAAATTTGGATCAAGATCGAGTTTATGCCATTACAAGTAATCACTGGCAACTTTCATTTTATCTTAACTTCTATTCCATAACAAAGTTCCCTAACCAATGAAAAAAACAACAACGAAAAACAACAAAACAAACAAACAAACAAACAAAAAACCAAAAAAAAAAACAAAAAACAAAACGAAAAGAAATCTAAGAAAAAGCTCATAACATGTTGTACATAATAACCTGACCATCAGTGTGGAGTTCACGTATGTGTTATGATAGGTAGGTATTGTTTTAAAACGGATAATGTTCATTAATCGTTTCACCAAGCCAGAATTTAGTGACAACCAAATATTAAAATTCGTAGAGCTAACTGATATAAAATTTGATGCTCGAATAAATAAATCTCTAAAGATATTCGGTCTTGGACAACTGGCAAGATCACCAAGTTAACACAGACAAAGTAACAGTAGAAAGCATAAGGAGTTTTTGAAGACAGAATGTAAATAGTAAAATTTGCTCCAATAAGGCCTTCACCTTTGGTTATGTGAAAATGTCGGTAAAATCTTGCTTTAAAGGAAAAGCCAACATTTGAAATCACGCTTTATCCGATAAAACCAATGACATATCTTATAATTTCAAACATGAGTATATGAGTATAGTGAAGAGAAATCTATGCATGACGAAATCAGCAGAGGGGAGAAAGATTTGCAGTTTTCATTTGTTGATGCAAACGCTCTAGACAACTCTATGCCTGTTGTTCAACACATGCAAACGATTACGTGTATGTTTTAATAATACGTTATGGCTGTCAGGTGGCAATGTCAATTCATTTTTTTTATTCCTACAGTTTCCACTAGTTAATGCCAACGAACAAGATGTTAGCTATTGCCACAATAATTTTAGCACAACCGAACAGTGGTCGACTGAACAGCTCAAAAACAATTTGGCTGAATTATGAATGCCATAATTATAATCTCATTGTCACTACCTAATGAAAACAAACACTTTGTGCAGTCAACTTACCAACTTACTAAGCAAGCAAGCAAGCAACCAATCAACCAAACAACCAAACATATAACTAGGGAACCAGCCAACCCACCCATCAACCAACCAACCACCCAGCCAACCAACCAATCCAATCAGTCTCTTGTCAAGATTACCTCTCTCTGTCTTAAGCACATGCAAATTTTATATTTGTCGACCTGTTTAAAGAAAAACTAAATCTCCTTGAAACCAGATTATTCACAAATAGAACAATAGTTCGATTCTCATTGTAGAAATTGAACCTGAGGAGTTACAGTGTATTTTTTGTAAATGCTGTGATTTGTTGGTGGAGAAGAGACATAGCTGAGATCATCGATTTTAGGCAGAAAACCTATTGCCTTGACATCTCAGCAGTGACAATGTTCCAAGTTCCTATAGCCTGCCACTTCTTCAAGGCTTCAGGAATTGTTGTTCAGTGCACACACGAAACCAGGTCAATAACGTAGAAAAGAATAGATTACAAAAGTTTCCAGCAGTCATATTTTTAACAGCTTTCTGCAGCATTCGAGGCAATAGTAATTGTTACATCAAGTATTTCGACCTCTTCCTCGGCAAATGTTCCTTCACAGGAGAGAAAAACGAGAGAGCCAGATGGGAGGAGGGATCAGGAGAGTTAAACAGTAATGAAAAAAGGAAAGCAAAATAAATCAAGTAGCGAAGGATCAGCTCTACTGAAACCAAGACGATTCATGTTACTCTTGAGGAATATCAGAACTGGTATTTTTCTTACAGAGAATGCAAAAGAATAATATGTAAGCCTATGCCATTATGTGCAACAGCGAAGAGAAAAAATGAGAGAGAGAGAGAGAGAGAGAGAGAGAGAAAGAAGGGGAGAGAGAGAGAAGGGGGGACTGAGAGAGAAGGAGGAGACTGAGAGAGAAGAGGAGGGAGGCGAGAGAAAGAGAATGAAAGAGAGAAAGAGAGACAGATACACGGCTCGCGAGGAATAAAGAGGGGGAACAAATACAGCAAAAGCAATAAACATCACTTATAAAGGTTAGTATCCGTCGTGCATCGGTAGGAACAGTTTCAATGACTCCGCGAGCATTTCATCGAATGCCTGTTTCGATTGTCACTACCACTGCATTGAGGCGGAGACCGATAAAATCAGGGTGACTCCTGGAATAGACGAGATAGCTCTCATCTACAGCATTGGTGGAAACTATTAACAACTTGCTTACTCTGAACAGCCGAACTGGCTTAGATAATCGACGTATCATTAGTGCCTTCACCAGAGTTCCATTGACTTTATTGAATCGGACGATGGAATTACTTCCAGCAGATTGACCACTTATCTCAAGTAAAACTTGCCCGCAGATTTGCCAATAACATACCGTAACACAACGAGTTAACATTGTCTGATCTGGACTGAAAGACAAAAGAAGTGGTTTCAAATAACTTTATAGATTGATGGAATGTTGAAACACTATTTAAAGAAGGAAATCAATGTAAATGTAGATGCTCAAACCCAGCGTTAATTTTTTTGCTCTAAGCCTATCCATTATATCTTACCTTGAACATTTTAATAAACTCGGGCCTACTTAACAAGTTTTCAGATTAAAACATTTATTGACTGGAAACCGACAGCAAATGCAATGACAACTTTACAAAACTAATAAAGTAAATTACACATACTTTTCAAAGTACACTGATAGTCATATTTAAGTGGTGAAGTTATTGGAAGGATGCACTGGTACTCCTTTGAAAATATGGGTTAAAATACAGTAACAGTGCAAGTATATCTACGTTCCCAGACTGAGATAACTATCTGAATGTTAAATATAAACACCTACTTCGAATTCAGTTTTCTTTGCAACACTTGTTTACGCCTTATGTCTGTTCTAACAAAGATAGAAAAAACGGCAGTCTTCTGGTATAAGGAATAGCAATGCACTAGATTCGTGAGCTAGACAGAAGACAGACAGAGAGACAGAGAGGCAGACAGACAGACAGACAGACAGACAGATAGACAGATAGATAGATAGGTAGGTAGGTAGGTAG
>JBCEWB010347368.1:0-21429 GCA_039654565.1 Peronia peronii | reverse complement strand
TGATGATCTATCACTGAATAAAGAGCCCCAAATGAGCAAGAGCCAAGATGGCAGAGGGGCAGGTCAACTTTGCTTGACCACCCTCTCCACACCTTAAAATGGACATATCAACTTTTTAATACCATTTTTGTATTCAGCAGAGACCAAACTTTTAAAAGAAAACAGAAACCCAAAATCAAATATTTTGAGCAAAAACCCAATTTCAGAACAACCCCCCCCCCCCTTAATGAATTTAACTCTTTTTTTTCCTTGATGTTTTAAAATTTGAGTTTATTAAAGGAATAGTCAAAACCATAGAAATAGGGAGAGAATTATTGAAGTGCAATTCTTTGCAACTAATCTTGCAGTTGAAGAAATATGTCAATTAATGTGTCTGACAGAATGGAGAAGCACAAAATTATGCTGCATAGGTGGACATGAAAACAAAATGTCCCACACTTATCAACCACTGCATACTCTGTTGGAGATAGAAAAAAAGATGGGCATTGGTTTAATTTTTTGCAAACTATACATTTATCAGCTTGAAATGAGGGTGAACAAAAGTGGATGGTTAAATCTTTACCTGATGCTTCTAATTTCCTCATTCCAGGTTGGTTTTCTTCTATTCACGTGAACATTTGTGTTCTTTCAGGTCACTTTGCTCTTGCAATGAATGCTGGACAGACTAAAGGCAACAATGCTTTCCTCCGGACTCCTGTTCAAAGTCCTGTTGCCACTTGGTGCTACACCTTCTACTTCTATTTGACTGGCGCAGACCCTGGCACACTCAACGTTTACTTATACCTAACAGATAAGAAAGCTAAGACCCTTTTGTGGAGTCTCAATGATCAGAAAGACAACTGGGGCTATGCTCGTATTGCTGTTAGTTCTCCTAGCAACAGATTTCAGGTAAATGTTTTGTTTGCTATTTTGTGAAAAGAATTTTTGTAAAATTCACGTCTGTAAAGAAATGGTAGTTATCATCCAATGCATATATTAGCAGACAAAATAAAAAGAAACATAGTTGAAAGATATACTAGTACATAATTTGCAGGAGAACTATCTTTTTTGCTCAGTTTTTTTTTCCTGTGATAAGCAATCTTGATTATTAACAGTGATGTCTTGTTTCACCCTTCTCAAGACATTCTGAATTTTTTCAAACATATTTCACCTTAATTTTGTAAAATGAGTCTGTTTGGCAGCTGTACTGAATTCAACTATTGAATTTTATTACTAAGAGGTATTGAAGCATATTACTAAATTCATTATTAGTATGAAGGAAATGCCAAATAAGAAGAATATTTCTAATGACCACTGATGTCACAGTTGTCACTGTTTGGTGATGCCGAAATGCAGCTGATGTTTCATGGCATTCCTCAACTTAAAATTTTATCAAATGATGTCATCAAAAAAAAAAAGGAAGAAATGCGACATTAAGAATTGTATATCAATTCAATAGAATAGAAGCGACATAACTCATGAGATAGGTTGTGCTATAGATAGTTTTTTCACAATATCTCAGAAATGCTAAAACTGATCTGATTCACTTTCATAGAGCAGTGATGGTATGTTGATCTAAATATATACTTGTACAAGGAGATAAATTGTTACTGCTTTCAGGTCATGTTTGAGGCAGTGGCAGGCACCGGCTCTGATGGCATGATTGCAATTGATGATGTCTCATCAACCAGCTCAGCTTGCACCAGTAAGATAATTACTAGGACTTGATCTATCATCGCACAGAGAAGAGAATCAAAATGGGCAAGAAATAGCCAGCACCCGGACACAACCATAAACCATAAAGAAAATTGGGCATATTATTTGTTTCCAACCAGATGAAATGAGTCGAATGTCTAATTTCTCATTATTATAAGTCTTTTGAGACATGAACATTTTGAGGATTAGACATAATTAGTTTTTGAGCAAAGTGTTTTGATCATGAAGTATTAACATACACTTTGTATATTGCATATCAAACAAAAGGAAATTGAATTAGCAGTGCATAGAAAATAAGAAAAACAGGATTCTCCAGCAAAAACATGTCAAATGGGAGTCACAAACATTGAAGCATAAAATTTGAGGTGGGTCGCATTACAAATTGATCGGTAATATGTCTATAAGGGTTTCACAGTCTACTGATAGATGGGGTATATGTTTGTAAAGATTTAATGATGCTCATGGAAAAGAAAAGTACCATGACCCTTTGAAAAATTTTTTTTCAGTGAGTCTGCCTTTGACAACCAACTCATTTCACAATGTTGTGCAAAAGATCTACTTTTTGCCTGAAAATGTGAGGTTGTATTGGTTTATGTATCAGGGTCGGAAGAAATTATACTTGTACATAATCAGACTGGAATGGTTATTTTTAAAAATTTTTTTAATTACCCATGATGTGCATTATATTTACATCAATTTTAAAATCATTTTATTTATTTGCTGTTGATATTTGAATATTCAGGAACCATTCCTGATCTGTCGTTATAAAACAGTGTTGTCTTTCAACTAAATTATTTCCATCACAAAACCCTTAAATACTGCTGATCATTTGTTTCATAGCATACCCGAACTATGCAAGACAGGGAACCTTGCCACCTGTTACTGTGACCCAAGCATCTCCTACAACCACAAGAGGTAACAAAAAACAAAATAACAAAAGTTTTCATTAGTATTTGTAAATCTATTATAGCCACTGATGAGCATGAATTCAGCAGAAAAATTAAGCACAATAATCGTTGTTCTTTTTTTAAAATAAAAATTCCTTTATTTCATTGAAGGCTTTATAACCTTATGTCTTGTAGGAATTAGACATACTTTATATAGCAAAGCAACTCTTCCTTGAATGAAAGGTGTTCATAGTGACGTCTTTTTTAAATCAAGATTCTAATGATTGTGCAGTTTGTTTCCCAAAGTTAATTACATCACATAGCATCTCTAGTTTCCTGAATGACTTTAAAGTTTCACATGCAGGAAATATCAAAATGTAGTGAAAATTTATTTGAGATGTTCATCTATTTCATTTCATGTTTGTAATCATGAGTATGACATTTTTAACCCTCAGTTCCATCTCAATATGACTGTGACTTTGAGCCACCTCATTCTTGCCTATGGAGTCAGTCAACTGATGATCAGTTTGACTGGACAGTCACTCAGCCATTGGCTCTTGGCATCACCAAGTATGACACTGTTGCTGACCATACCAGAAGCAACAGTAAGTAATTATTTTCATAGACTGCAGTGGTTTTTCTTGAGTCTGCCTTGTTCTGATGCTATTCATGATATTTAAGTATTTTTTCAACATGTAAGTACAAGTGAATGAAACATGTATACTATGAAAGCATGAATTGTAAAAGGAATTTCCTTTTGATAACAAATAAAATTGATCTTTTTTATCTTATCCTTTGCTGCCCTCATAGCTTAAGGATCATAAGGTTAGAGATGGAAAACCATGCCATCTACTTGTGTTTTTAACATTTGTGTCTGAGTTCTGGCAAAGGTCCTTTCAGTCAGTCAACAGTATTACTTTACTGTCTGGGTCTCCCCCTCGCCTCATCTCTCAACTGCTCTATGGAGGTTAATATTGTGAAAAATAGCCTTGAAGAGAATGCTATGTCCTTCCTGGTACAATGCAAACATAATTCATTTATCCATTCTAAGGAAACAGATGTATACTTTGTTTGAGTCTTTTCAGTGACATCTGCACTGAAGTTTGTTGTTTAAAGAATTTAAACATAAGCAAAGAAATAGAAAAAAAACAGATGTCAAAGTCTGTCTTGGTGCAGCTATTGTTATGATCTGAATTGTCAAAATGAATGGCTCAGGCAATATTTCAGAACACCTCTCTAGAGTGTGAATGGAAATGCTCGCACATAGTATTTCAAAATGTCTCAGAAACTGTACTGAGAAGAAATAAGGGATTCTATTTTTAATATGGATATATTCTTTTCTTACGTGTTGTCTGTCATTTCTACAGACCAAGGCCGAATGCTTCATCTGCCCACCACTTTATCAAAACAAGCCAATCAGACTGCGGGTTTCCTTTCACCAAATTTGCCTTCTCCTGGAAGAGGCAATTGTCTTACATTCTGGTACCGCATGTATGGACCATTTGTGGATGGCTTGGCAGTCAACAAAGTAGTTGGCTCCACAAAGACTCTTATTTGGCAACATGCTGGCACTCAGAGTCAGAACTGGAGAAAAGCACAGGTTGCTCTATCTGGTGGTGGAGGATACAAGGTAAGACTTCCTAGCTCACATCTGTGGATGCTTTTCAAAGTAGATTCAAGGATTTCATTGTTATGAGATTTGACTGGTCTGATAAATATCAGTCATACAATGTAAGAGTTCTTAGATAACAGCTACGATGGTTTTTGTTATTGAGTTTTAGTTTAACAATGCATTAGCACAATTACAAGATTTGTTGATTTGATGTTTCAAGTGAGAGTTTCTGGCTGACATCTGTGGTGCTTTCCAAAGCTTTTTCATAGGGTTTCACTGGTTATCAGATTTTATTGGTCTAATCAGTGTCAATATTCCCATCTATTTTAAGTTTAGAAATATCCTATGTCTACATAATCTAGTAAATTTTCCATGAGATAATATTGAAAAAAATGGAGGTATTTATATGCATGTTGTTAAGTTCAGTTTAGATTAAAAAGATGTAACCGGTGATTATGAGGTTTTGGAAACAGAATGAAATGTGAGATTCACATCAAGACACAAATAACAGTTGAATTATTTGGAAATGTTTTCCAAGGCATTGAACATGTCATAGTAAATTTGGATATTTCTTTCAGATCTTGGAAAGAGAAAGTGATAACTTTGTAAAGGAGAGAAATTGGATTACAATAAACTGCAGAAAGAAATAAAAACTGAAGTAGCTCATTGTCATGTATTGTTGATTTCTTTTATTTTTAAATAGCTTGAAATTGTTGGAATGAGAGGAATTAACTATCTTGGTGCCACAGATGTTGATGATATCCAGTTCAACCCATCTCCTTGCAATGAGGCCCCTTGTGAGTTATAAATGTTTGTGAAGACTTGGATCTCTTTAACTTCATATAATTTTGATCACTAGACATTTGGATAAGATACTTTAAAAGTCATTAGGCTGGAAAACTCAAATTTTGAACAATGGTACAGTAGTCTCAAAAAAAAAAAAAAAAAAGTGAAAAATGACAGTATAATGTTTTAATTTGAAATCAGATGATGTATAAATGAAATTTGATGGTGTATTGTAAGACTCCACCGTATGCCATATTTTCCCTCGGCCTATGGCAGAGTTTTTAACAAAAATATACATAACATCAGTTTACCTTGAATGATCAGAAGTGTTTATCATTTTGATGTGACTTATACTGTATGACCTATCTTAGATAGTACACAACAGAAAAATGTATCCACGATTTGAGACATTTGCAATGGTCAGTGTATAAAGTTTTTTTGTTTCATTATGAATCAGATGCTATATAAATAAACAAAAATTGGTTGTAAACTCTTTTTGTTTCAAGTAACCAAACATGTTTGAAATATCCACACTTCACTTAATGATTTGATTTCTGCCAGGTACTTTAGGTAAGAAATACATCCAATACTTTTAGGAATCCTGCAAGGGATAAGAAATGGATAATCAACTGTTTTATTTTGAAATTACATATTGCATATTATTATATAATATGAACAAAACTTGATATGATATCACTTCATTGTACATTATCAAATATCTGATTTCACAAGTATGACTAGAGTTATTTTCCTAGCTGACTGTATTTTTCATGACATTTGAAGCTCTTGACATATTATCTGTTACCCATTATCTATCCCTGATTCTGGACGTTGAACTATGGAGTGCACCTCTGTTTCCTCTTTGACTCTCACAGGGCATTGCTTAGCTTCAGACTTGCCCATTTGGGAGATATTATCAGCCTATGTCTTTCTCTGCCTATCTCTCTTTTTCTCTCCGACTATTTTCTGCCTTGCAGGATTGTCTTGGCAAGCCCTGATGATCTTTTGGGCATGGCCAAACCACTTCAGTTGTCGCTTTTTCAGTGTGATAAGAAGATCTTCATAGGACCCTTCCTGGCATTCTAATTTATTAGATGCAAGACAGCTCGTCAAAACTTTTGACCTGGTATTTCCCATTTATTTCCACTAGAATGAAAGACAAACAAAAGCAAGCAAGTAACACAAAAACAAAAATAGGCTTTTTTCTTGTTGTTTCCCCTCTAGGGTCTCTTACAAGTGACTGTGATTTTGAGATGGGCATGTGTGGGTTCAATCAGAGTGCCAATGATAATTTTGACTGGACAAGAACTTCACGTTCCACCTCGAGTACTGGAACAGGGCCTACGAATGATCACACTTACCGCACCAGAGCAGGTAAAAAACTGTTCAGGCCCACAAATGAAATAGTTGATATTGATATCTTGTATTCAAGATAGACCTTTACATCCTCAGAGAAAGACGGCAAGGACTATTGTTCATGAATTTTTTTTGTACTTAATGAGGCACAAATTAAACAGTTTGAGTAAACATACTTGATAGGAGACTAATAAGGATTGTGCAATGTATCTGTGTTATTAAAAAAAAGAGAAAAAAATCAATGGATTTCACATTTCAAATGTGAACATTTGATAGGCCCAAGTTATATACCATTCATTCAAACTGGATGACTAAATTTTCATGTTGACCTGAAACATGTCAGGTTACTACCAGAGTTCGGCAGTTAAATTTCTGCCCATATTTTGAACCGATTGAACCATCTCAGCTATAGCCCTTAGACCATGAAGAAAAAATGTCTACATTTCCACAGTGCTCTTTATTCATTTAATGAGAGCTCTCAGACATTGAACTCTCCACTATGAAATACATTAAGTAAAACAATTCTACACTGTGTCTGCATCAGATAGGACCTTTAGGGAACAGAGAACATATGGCTGAAGATAAAGAGTAGATTAATATTTATTTCTAAAAGCATTTTTTTTTGTTTACAGGACACTATGTATACATGGAGGCCTCCAGCAAGAGTCCAGGTGATAGAACTAGTCTGATATCTCCCATCCTGTCATTGCCTGGTACCTCATACTGTATGAGATTTTATTATCACATGTATGGATCAAACATGGGAGAGCTCCATATTTATCGCTTGATCAGAGGCAGACAATTGATTTGGAGGAGAAATGGCGAAGAAGGAAACATGTGGGTAATGGGAGAAGTCACAGTGCAAGGAGACAGCTCATCTGGAATCAACATTGAATTTGAGGGCATTGTTGGATCATCATTTAGGAGTGACATTGCTTTGGATGACATCAGCATCAGGCCAGGAGCTTGTGATTCCCCAGGTACAGTTTACTTGTTTGTATATTGTTATATTTGCTATGAAGTCACAGTGGAGCAATAAACAAAGTAGGCCTATATTACTAAGTGTTTTTATTTTTCTGTTTTGATTTGCTCTTTAAACAAAATCTCAGCTTTAAGACAGTGGTTCTATCCAATGCACCCTTGGTAAAAACAATACATGAGAAACACAAAAAAAAACAAAAAACATACAGCCAATAATATTTCTTGAAGGATTTTCAGTTTAATTTGATTAAAATTTAATTTCTTTATCAGACGCCTACATATCTCAACTTGTCAAAATTAACATTTCGAAGTGTCCATACTCCAGTCTGATAAAATGTTTGTTATATGAAGAACAATTTTAGAAAATGCTTTTTTAAAAAAAAACAAAGATTGTGGAAAATGGGGAGACAGATTTCTGATGTTGGAGGTGGCCAAAAAAATTTTAATGTGACTCCTGTATGCACTAGTTAAGGTCATGAAATACATAATCTGAACTTCCTAGAAAAATAACAGTAAAAATTTATATAAAAATGAAAAAATAATTTCAGAAAAATGAGATTAAGTTGTAGAATGCTGGATTTGGGTTTTCACCTCTGACCTCCCTTGTGTTTGGTTTGTGACATAGTAATAGGAGAGGCAGCATATCAGTAAGTTATTGGCTTATGTTTTTTCCAAAGGTGGTTGTGATTTTGAGAACACTGGCTCTCCATTCTGTACATGGAAAAATGTTGCCCTGGGAGATGATTTTGACTGGTTGATTGGCACAGGCTCCACCACCTCATATTCAACTGGACCTCAAGCTGACAATACCGTTGGAGATTCTACGGGTAAATACTTTTTCTACATGTTCTCAGAAAATTCTCTCAGAGAATATAATCATGGTATTATTTTGAAGATGTATTTTTGGATGTATGTGTCATGCATTTTAAGTTTGATCTTTGGAATTGAATATGTAAAATACATTATCTAAACTTGGTAACAAGAATGCATAGAGGTTTGGCAGTTTAACAAGCTTTTAGCAAAATGTTGGTATTTGAAATTAATAAATAAATGATGTAGAAAATTTGCATTAGAGAATAGATTAAAGATTCATATTATACTTTTTCCTGACAGGTCATTATGCATTCATTGAAGCAAGTGCTCCTCAGTCACAAGGAGATAAAGCCTACCTGGAGTCTCAGACATTCTCTGGCAATCAAGTAAGGAAGCCATTTGATCAGTGCAGTCTCAACATACATCATTATCATAACTTTTCTGAGATCTTGTGCTTGGAGTTTTCTCAGTTTATTCAGTTCAGTAGTTTTGCCTTTATGATCACTATACGTTTTTTTTTTTTTTTGTTCAATAGTACCACAACTTAAAATGTTTTCAGAAATATTCATTTACATATATTTTTTATGTGCGAATAAAGGATCTGTTGATTATAGTCATGTTTTCAATGATATGAGTTCACGGGTAATTATTTTCAGATACGTTGCCTGCATTTCTCATACAACATGTATGGAGCCAGCATTGGTACCCTGTCAGTCTATATGAGACCAGACAATAATACTGGTCCTACACAGACTGTATGGAGACTGAGTGGGCCACAAGGAAAAGACTGGCTGCCTGCAAGAGTTATGGTCAACAACCCGACATCTTACAACGTGAGTCTGAAAGAATGACTCTCACCTAGATGATCTATCAAGATAACCTCCACCAGGAGGTTGAAAGACGTATTTAGAACATAACGTAGATGATCTAACAGGCTTGAAGACCACACTGACATGGAAACAAAAAACTTGGAATATTTTGCAATTTGCAGTATTATAGATACTTGAATATAGTTGTGATTTCACTAATTTATAGTCAATATTTTGAAAATAAGACTTTCGTATTTTTTGTTGTAGGTTTGTCTTTCATGAAAAGTTCTTCAAAAGTTTAACACCAAATATTATGTCTGGTGTTTTGGTATATATGCCTTTGACAATAACAATAATTTGAAAAAAATACCCCTATATATTCCTACATTATAGCTGAACTAAAGGAACACAACTGAACTTTGAATCCAAATTAAACACTTTTGAAGGGTACAGAAATGGCCTGTATTTTAATTTTTTGAATGTCTTGTTTTTTTTAACAGATTATCATTGAAGGCACAGTAGGCAGAAGCTATGATGGTGATATTGCTATTGATGACATCTCATTTACAAATGATAACTGTGGCTGTAAGTTATTGTGCACACTTCTCATGACCTTTCAGTATGGTTAGAGGAAGATTAGATTAATAGAGTTTTATAGAGTGAAAAAAAAAGGATATACTTAAGATAATTGGGCAAAAAGCATATCAATGTTACATACACTTGCCACTGGGGAAATGCCTAGGGCATCCTTACCAAAGGAAATAAATCTGTTTTAGCCAGTGTTGAAGCATAGGAGTACTGTATAGCTAGGGCATTTTATCAAAAACAGTTTGCAATTGCCTGTATTGTGAATAGCCACACAACACTCAGTCATCAGAACTGCAGTAAGAATTGTTGCATTCTTTTCTTGTCAGTGATACCCACTGCAGCAAATCCTGGACAGCAGTCAACAGTCACCACAAGCCCAGCTACAACTACCACTCCTCGAGTGACTTTCCGTAAGATGTTTCCTGCTTTCTCAGTATCAAATAATGCAGGAAAGAATTAAAAACATACATTTAATCTGCTTGATACATAAACTCAAGAGAGTATCCTAATCTTGAGTGTTAATATTAAGTCGTATTGGCTGTAAACAGCTATCAAAATGACTGTATCAACTCTTGTCGTCCTTTTATTTGTCATTTTCTAATACAGTTCTCATCTAGATATACACATTTTTGTAAGATAGGAATACTGAACAACAATTAAATAGCAAAATTTGTAGCAGTTTACCTTAATTTGTCAGTGTTCTAAAAGACAGCTTTAAACTTAAAATAGTAATAAAGAAAAATATTACATGAAATTTGTGCAAAACTAAGAAAAAGCCTGAGGAAGATTCATACTTTGTTGCATAAATATGATGCTTCAGTGTGACAGCTGGTGTGGAAGCAAGACAAAATAATATAAATGTCTATTTCACAGCATCGACACCATTTGATTGTGACTTTGAGTCTGGCCTTTGTAACTATACTCAAGACACCGGAGATCAATTTGACTGGACAAGGGGACAGGGACCCACTGGTTCCTCTCTGACTGGCCCAACCAATGACCACACCACTGGAGCAAGTGAGTTATTGTATAATGAGGAGACACAGGATGACAGAAGAAAAAAAAAGAAGTGAAGAAAGACGTGAAACTGCTAAAAATCATTTATAACTTTGAATTCAGATAGTCTTGTTATTCTTGCATTATCTTTCTTTCACAAAGACTTGCCATAGAAATCTGCATTCATCTTCTTTTTTTTTTTTTTTTTGACGTGAGAGAACAATGTACCAACTCTTCTGTCATTGTTTTATTTAAATATGGTTAATATGTTTAGGAAAAAAATTAAATGCTTTCCCTCCCTGGAATGATAAAGAAATAATATCAACTACATATGCTTACAGGTAATGGCTGGTATGTGTTCATAGAAGCTTCTAGCCCCAGAAAACCAAATGATACAGCGAGACTGATCAGTGGAAATATAAGCCCAGGTCCGCGCTGCATCAGGTTTTATTACAACATGCATGGGGCAGATATTTACCAGCTGAATGTCTATATCAAGCAAGGTTCTGCTATGAACCAGATCTTTTCTAAAGAAGGTGAACAAGGTCTGGATTGGCTTCCTGCTACGATCACCGTTACTCCAACTCAACAGTATCAGGTAGATTATCTATGACACAAATTGAGACTTTAGTGACAGAAGGCTATCTCTTAAACAAGAGTCTGGAAAATAGACCTCAGAGGAATGAGGACTCTGTCCAACAATTACATTGAAATATATAGGAACTAAGCAGCCACAGCAACATTGGTACAACATTTTTCTCTCTTCATATGCCCTTTAAATGAGGACAGTATTCATATTAAATCTTGGATGACCCAAGCATTCCCATAAAAAAATACTGCTTTTAGATACTCTTATTCCTCAAAGAAAAGGATAACATTATGAGTTTCTTTTGACAGAGAAGCTGTATTTGATTCTGTGTATTACATATCAACACTTGCTGAAAGTTGATGCATGTATCTGCCATATTTTCACACTTTAGGTTGTATTTGAAGGCAAACGTGGTAAAAGTTGGTCAGGAGACATCGCTTTGGATGACATTGCCATGCCAACAGGACCATGCCCTGGACTGAGTCCAACAGGTAAGTGATAATCTTATATATAGGGAAATACTGATTTCTGTCTTTTTATGGTGTTACTTGAAACTGCAGTTGTGATCAGTACAGTGGTGAATCCCTTTGATATATATATAGACATTTAAAATTATTGGCAAAACAAGGATCTGAGACTATGGATATTCATATTGCTTGTGACTATGCATTGTTTACTTTTATTTATAAGTCAAACCGAAGAATATTTGTTACTCATTCACAGGACACTAATGCATGAGTGTCGCAAGACATATTTGATATTTGTATTTTTTGTATTCTTTGGAAATGATCAAATGTGAATCTCTGCAGCAGTAAATTTATGAGATGATCACAAGGAGACATAAATATTGGACACTAGAAAAGTTATGTCCTGCTATGCCTGTGCTATTATTCATAAAAAGTTTGTGGTTGATATAAATTTCTCTGTCCAATACTACTTGATAATATGTGCAATGTTGAACATATGTAGCCTTGGTTTCAGAAATGGGGAGAAATAAAGGAGAAAATCAGTGATGAGGATTAGGTCTCTGTTTGAGTTGTGTCACTATGACCCTATTCTAAAGGCATATGATTACATATTTGGCTTACACACATGTGCTTTAACAGATGGAACAGTTTACTGTACATTTGAGAACCAGCCTGTCAACAATCCTCTCTGTGGTTACACACAAGACAACTCTGATGACTTTGACTGGACCCTCAATTCCAAGGACACAGGTTCCGCCAACACTGGACCTTATACTGACCACACATGGGGCTCTTTTACTGGACACTATATTTACACTGAAGGCTCCAGCCCTCAGAAGCCAAATGATACAGCTAGACTTATAAGGTAGGCATGATCAGAGATTGTATTTCTGGAGAAACAAAAAATAGTAGGTTCATAAATCTATAAATTATGACTTCATTTTGGTAAACTACAACCAGACTTTGTAACATATTTTCTTTGTGATTTAGCACGGATGAGACATTTTTTCATATGCAGTTATATAAGTCTTTACTCTGTAAATGTGACTCTCAAATCTGGAATATCTGGCTATAGAAAGTTCTTGTAACAGTCCTGTATTAATGTTTATATCCCAAGGTTCTTTGGTTTTATGGCCAAGAGATATAAAAGAGATAATGGGAAACCTCTAGATTCTGGTTACATTAGGAGTTATTTTGTTTGTATCACAATCATATTATGAATCGTCTTCCAATCTTTTACCAGTCCTACCTTCAATGTTGGTGGATCAAACCAGCACTGCTTGACTTTTTACTATCATATGTATGGAGCTGATATTGGCACCCTCAATGTATACCAAGTACCAGCTGGTCAAGCAGCTAGAAGGGGTTCTCCAATCTGGACAAGATCCTATGATATGGGTAGAGGCTGGCGAAAGGGACAAACCACTCTCGACCTCCTGAGCAACTATCAGGTACATCAAATTTTTTGTCTGTCTACTCAATTAAAGAATTGTCAGCAACTGAATCATGTACATAACTGCAATGTTTGATGTATCAACTGAATAGACTAAGACAATGGATATTTTGATACAGTAGAAGGATGAATCCACCATGTTAATTTGTTTCCATAGTTTGCAAACTACATGTGGGAAGATAAGACATATTGTCAGTTACCTGTATTCTTTGCAGGTCATCTTTGAAGGAATCATTGGCAACGGATACAGAAGTGACATAGGAGTGGATGACATCACTGTTGTAAATGGAGCTTGCCCAAATTCAAGTAAGTCTTGCTTTTAATGTCTAGAATTGTTGATTCCTCAAGTCTTAGAATTATTTAAGTGACAGCGAAAAAAAACATACTTGTTCTACAAGCACCTCTGTGAGTAACAATTCCAGTTAGTCCTTGGGATGGCTGTCAGTCATGTCTACAAGGTAAATTGTGAGACGCTAGAACACCTCTGTGGGCAGCGCTCCCTGGGGGGGGGGGGGGGGGGGGGGGGGTTTGTGAGGTGCATAGGTTCCAAGGGTTCTGTCCTAAGGTACCATTTTTGGCCAGGGCTGGTGGGTTCTCCGCCATAGAGCCCAGATCCCTCCTTCATCGCCACGTGACAGCGTCTGGGATGCTGGAGACAGTATAACTGCCGAAACTGGTATGCAAATGAAGATGGGTCGCCCCCACCATTAGGTTATTGGTGGTGACATCCCATGTTTCTAGGTTTGGGGTGGACAGCGGCTTAGCACTAACGCCACAGTGGTTTTGTTGAGGTTGCATGGGCTAGGGGAACTCGTTCTTGGCCTTGCTCAGCCTGGACTGTGCTCTACTGCTGACTGATATACAGACGGAGTGCATCCTTGCTGGGCTTGGTTTCTGGGCTCTCGTGTTTCGAAGAGCAATGGAAGCGGCCACCATGTCTGCCCCTCCTGGATGTAAAATGAAAAAGGTAACATGCCGTTACCCACCAACTAGTACATGTTATGAAGTCCGGAAAGGAAAGGAGGAGTGTGCAGGACAGCAGGTGTCATTTTGACTTCAAAAGCTTGCTGTTGGAGGATGCACGAGACCGCCAACAGAGACAGGCTAACATCTGTTGTAGCACACACTGACGCTTGGGCGAGAGACAGAGGGATGGGATTGTTCAAGACCCTAGACAGGGCTGTTCAAGACCCTAGGTGGGATTGCTCAAGACCCCGGACAGGGCTGTTCAAGACCTCGGATTGGGTGGTTCAAGACCCATTGCGGTTGTTCAAGACCTTGACTGGATTGTTCAAGATCTCAGACCTAATGAGGCGTTGCATACTTGAAGAGTGCATGCAGGTGTGGTAACGGGCTCTCACCAAAGGGCAATATGGATTGCCATTACTAGTGACCAATATCACAATATCTCTACTATCCAGTGCTTGGGAGGTTCCAGGATCAGCTCGCCCTGTCAGTCCACACAACTGCTTGAGGCACGCTTTTTCCTACCAGTAATGGTTTGGGTCCTTGAGCGGTTCTGCCCTGAATGGTCTCAGTCCAGCGCAGGGCAGCATTCTATAGCTGGATTCTGGTGAAGATAAGGCATTTCTTTATAGTTAATTATAAAACAAGGAAATCATACCCACACCCACCTCAGACTTTTTTTAAGTATACTGCCAAGAGCTAACCACTCGCAGTTGAGGGAATGACTCACAGGTAAATTGTGTGTTTGAGTTGTACTTCATTATTATGGGTGAGATCATTATGTTTGTATGCCATGTTGTCAGTCTGTATGTATGCTGTTGCTCCTGTTTGTACTGACACGTAACCTATGTGTGTGGTTATAAAACACTTTCGTTCTGTAAAGCGCATCGAACACTATATACCTCTTGGGATTTTCTTTTGTTTGTCAGTAGAACATGTACGGTAAAGTAGAGCAGGCTATATTGTAAAATTTCATAGAACGCTCTTGTATTTTCCACAAAAATAGCTGGAAGAAAGATGAAATGTCTTTAAAAAAAAAAAATCAATATTTTAAAATTTTGAACCACATAGGAGACTGCAGTTTTACAGTGGATACTTGCTTGTGGAGAAATGTGAAGGATGGAAGTGATGATTTTGATTGGATACGCAGCACTGGAGGTACAGCTTCGGTCTACACAGGTCCAAGCACAGACCATACGTCACAGAACTCCCAAGGTGGATATATGTACATTGAAAGCAGCAATATGGTCAAAGGTCAGAGAGCAAGATTGGCAAGCCAGGTATGATGGGATCTTAGTTTATCCGTGTCTGTTAAAACTTTCTAAAATGTTATATAAATCAGACAGTCTTAGAAAAATTGATATGAAATTATTGCTTATTCACCTATTATAAGATTTTGATTAGAAAAGAGAGGGCCTTTGCCTCAAATTCAAAATCTTTTAGAATAGAAATATTTCGACTGAGTGGTACTTTATACTGATAAGCCATATTTTTGGATGGGCTACAATTCTTATAGATATCAGCAAGATTGTCTAAAGATTGTGTCAGTTCTGTATGGTACTAGAGTAAAATATATCATTTATATGTGCTACCCTTCCTAGGTTTTCCGACCTGTGAGCAACCAAGATTACTGCCTCACCTTCTGGTACCACATGTATGGTAATGACATTGGTGCACTGAGAGTGCTTCTTGTGGCCAATGCCAGTTTTGATGTCATCAGTTCTGAAGCCACACTATGGGAGTTGGATGGACAAAGTGGTGACCAATGGTTGCATGCTCAAGTGAACATTAGCAAACAGTACACCAGCAAATATTTCACGGTGAGAAGCATTTAAAGAGAATTTCTTTAAGTTGATGCATATGGGAAAAGCAGAAAAAGAATGTTCAATTTAGTTACATAGAAGAAAATAGAGCATAAAATGAATGTGCAGTTTATCATGGCATTTATCCTATCAGGTTTCTGTTAAAAATAATTGAGAAAAGCCTTATGCAGGGTGGCATTACAGCAGGAATTGTTTACCCATTTTTGCTCACATGTTTGAAGTAAAGTTGTCATATCATTTTCATTGCAATTTTGAAGTACATATGATGTTTTGGGGATTAAGAGGACTCTGAATTTCCTGCAATTATCTGACCTAAAGAAATTCAAGATTAATCCTCTGGTATGGCAAAAAAAGCAGCCAGACATAGCTCTGTCTCTGTTGTCTGTCAAAATTTAATAAAGAACTGAGACCTACAAAAGAGCAATAAGGCAGTGCAAAAAAACAAGGTAAGAAAAATCACATGAATACAAATGCCAGTGCGCCAGTGTCTGCAGATATTGCAATAGGCTCATAAAGACTAACAATTTTAAACATGGACAGCACTTCAGGAGTAGAAGGGGATAGTCAATCTAAATAATTACCAGTATGAGACCAGTACAGAGTCCAGACTGTATAGATACAAAAAAACATAGTAGTAGTATAGAATTAAGTTTGTATATCGAAAAAGCATTTATTTTGTTTTTTGTCTAACAACAGGTTGTGCTTGAAGGTGTCATAGGAACTGGTTATCAAGGGGATATTGCTATAGATGACACAAGCATTGAGCCCTTGAGCTGTCAAACAAAGCCAGACTTCGCAGTGCCAACACAAGATGGTATGAGGATGTAGTTGCTTATTGAACCAAATCAAAACACTTACATGAAAATACTTGCCACCTTATAACATATTAACTTGTTTAGGCATAGTTCTCATTTGTCATGATCTTATATTCATATTGGATGTGATTTGATTCTAAATATGTATAGGGACAAGAATTTAACATATGTAGATAGTTATATTTATAATTCATGAGATTATAGAATCTGTTGGTTGTTTTGGCTGTGATAATAGAATCTGTTGGTTGTTTTGGCTGTGATAGTACGTTCATTTCAAAATTTTAAAATCTGATGGTATTGTGATGGATTCTGGGATAATAATATGATTGTTTTTGCCATTATCTAGCTCTAGGTGTTGCTGACTGTACCTTTGATGACAAGACTTATTGCAGCTGGACAAAGCATAGTCAGAGCAAAGTTGATTGGTACCTCAATAGTGGCAGTACAGTTTCAATTTCAACAGGCCCTTCAAGTGACCACACTGGCAATGGTGAGTCAAGGTTTCTTTTTCAACTCATTCTTATTATCTCGCTTTAATCTGGATCATCTTAAACATAATTGATTCAACAAAAATTCTTACAATTTGTGCACATATTGTTTCTGAAACACTTCTGCAATGGATATGCAGTTAACTCGGATACAAGAAAAATGTTTAAAATTTTGAAAGAATAAGAAAAAAAAATAAATAAAAATGCCCAAAGCCATTGAAAGTGTTTTTTTTTTCTTAATTATTTTTTTTTCTTGTGTAATTGATGTGAAGAAAATTTTAAGCAATGCTGATTTCAAAGAAGTGATCCCACATTTAGAACTTTCTTTTTTAATAAGTTGACTTGACATTACAACAGTAAGCTTTTAATGTGAATATTTAAGTCACTGTTATGCATTTTTAAACAAATAATTTTGTCGGAATCCTGCAGTTCAATAAGCTATGGGCTAACTGATAAAAAATGTGTCTCTGTTCAAGGTGGATACTACATCTACTTGGAAGCTTCCAACAGTTCTGTAGGGGACACAGCTATACTACAATCTCCAGTGCTTCCTCCGACCAATGGATTGAACTGCTTCACATTCTGGTAAATATACCTGAGTTCTCGAGGAAATTTCTGAGTATGTCAGAAATGTAGTTTGCAGTCTCAAAACAGAGCAGAAATTTACTTTGGATAAATCAGTTTAGTGCTTTATACAAAAAATATATAATATACCAAAAGACTTAACCCTTTGGACCCTGGGCCTCCTGGCCATACAAAGCTCTAACCTTGGGCTCTTGGACAAAATAACAATTAAAACAGAAATGCAACAAAAAGACTGCAAAAACAGCAAGCAAATCTAACCCAAACAGATTTTTTGATACATTTTACCTACCTTATCTCCAGTATCCATATTTATGTGCTAATCCTGCCAATAAGAATTATAGACTGTACCCTTAACCTACTTTTAGCTGTAATGGGCGATATGGCATTCCATAGCATCAACATTTAGATCTAGATTCTCAGCTATATCTTGCTGGTTACGGCTGTCATTGTTGTTTCCATCAAGATCATTTGAACCACTTCATCTAGATCTAGATCTAGATCTAATTTCTCTTTTAAGTCATTTTCAGGGTAAGAATAATCAAATTCTTGTTTAGTGTCATTTTCCTAAGACTTCCTGAAATGTGAGACATTTCCTGGAATTCACTGAAGTGCTTGGTTGGTTGAAGCATTGCTTCATCTTTCACCAAAACTTCTTCAAACACACTTGTTCATGGGCACAGACATTAGCGTAACTATTCATAGAAAATGTGGTCACATACAAAACTCCTGGAGTGACAAATGGGCGAGGAAACTCTATTTATTGGAGGGGGTTTCCTGCACACTGATATATCAGTGATGGGATATAGAAAAGGAGGCCTACACCGATATATCGGTGCAATGGGCTCAGACAGTTAATCAACAACAGGAAATCTATCATCTTCTGATTGCTTACTGTCATGCTTAAGTCTTAACTTTACATAGAAATGTGTTTGGTTTCCTCTTGATGACATCAGCATAATTTAGGTAAACTTTTCTGTGCTTCAAAGAGCTTTATGTTAATTAATCAAAAAGAACATCAGAAAGTGTATCTTAAGCAGATTTTGCTCTCTTGAGAGTGCTGAGTACATTATGTCTTTGTCTGATTTTTTTGTGGAGAGAAAATGGTAAGCCATTTTCACTGTCATTTAATTTGATACCTCCTCCCTATACAAAATGTTGAGATGTTTGTACATGTCAACCCCTCAGGTATCATATGTATGGTAGTGCTACAGGAACTTTACAGTTGGTAACAAATGTGGGTGGATCCACTACCGTGACATGGCAGTTGTCTGGAACACAGGCAAACCAATGGAAACCAGCTGCTATCAACATACACAGTACCACCAATTTCCAGGTGAACTTAAGCTGCCCTAGATGCCTCTGTTTGAAACAAAAAAAAAAAGACAATAAGTATAGTAAGAAATATGAATAACTACAGATTTACAGTCTGCTAATTCACAAAATTATGAGTTGCAGTTATTCAGGCAAATGGTTAGAAGACAAAATACAGGTTCATAGGTGATGAGAATTTATAATATTGTGTCATAATGGTTTAACATTCTGTCATTTTTATCTGCCTTGGGTGGCTTTGCAATATTGGGATGCCAATCTATTGGTTTTTTTTTTTTTTTTGGTTTTTGACTTCTTTACTCATTCCTTCCTCTCCACCTTGTATATCTTTACATGTTCTGTAGTCTGTTTGTAACAGACATAACCTTTGTCATATATTCTGCCACTGTTGTAGATGTATTTGGAGGCCATAGCTGGTACAAGCTATAATGGAGACATTGCAGTGGATGACCTACAACTTTCTCATCAGGCTTGCCCACACAAAGGTAAGAGTGTTTTGTACTCATAAATTCTCCTGTAATATCCTGGACAGTTAATTATTTTGTTTTTTGTATGCTAAAGATTTATCAACAGCAACAAATGGATATTGGGAATTTTTAAGAATTTAACAAAAGCAAGACATATTATGGTTTACATAGTGAAATATCTAATATGGTAATTTGCTGCTGGTCATATGACTTAAGAGTTAAACAAAAAAATTTAATTGACTTAATCCTTTTACTGTTGATAAGTTATTTTAATAACTTCCTTAGCATTCAGTTGGCATACAGCTTTGTTTCTTGCAAAAATCATATTGTTCTTTACTGATCACACTCAGACATGTTGCTTTTTAAATAATGAATATGATTTTTTAAACCCCTTGCTAGTGATTTTTTTACAATTCAGGATTTGAAAACTGAAGCGCTGGTGAGGGCTCAAAGTTGAAGTTTTTTATTGTTAAAAGATTATTTGCTTGCCATAAGAAAATCAAGTTATGTTGGCCAGCACTTATCACAGTGTTTTGTCTATATAATCAATAGAGCTGTGTGACTTTGAACAAGACCTGTGTGGTTATACTCAGGAAAAAAATGATGACTTTGACTGGACAAGAACAAGCACAGCAACCAGCAGCATTGGAACTGGGCCTAGAAGTGATCATACTCTGTCAACTACTCAAGGTGAGTGCTTGTGTATCTGTCTCTCTTTATGCTATTCCAGGACTACAGACAATCATTCTCTCTCACTTTATAACTTTCACTGTGAATAAAAATGCCATTGGATCTATGCTCATATTTTTGACAACCTGCATCTAATCTTTTCTATTTTACAATAAAAGTTATTTTTTTTTCAAGATACCAAAATATTTTCAATACTGATTCGTTATTTCACTGACATATTGAATATTTCTTTTTTTTTTTTTTGTGCATGTTCTCTTCAGGATATTATGTGTACATTGAGGCATCAGCCCCAAGAAAGCCAGGAGACAGGGCTAGGATTGTTTCACCTCTCCTGCCAGGCGGTGGTGATCAGTGCCTGCAGTTTTACTATCACATGCATGGCACAGCTATGGGCTATTTGTTTGTCTATCTGCGTGATGTTGGTCAACCACAAGGAAACCTCATCTGGACTATGAATGCTGATCGAGGTGACAAGTGGCTAGTTGCTCTAGCAAAAGTTCAGAAGTCCAATCCTTTCCAGGTCGGTGAAGTTTTTTAGACAAGTAAATAATAAATTATGGATATATCTTTTTGATTGTACTTTTCACTCACATTTGCAAGAAATCAACTTTCATTTCTCGCATGATAAGAGATTTTGTTTGATGTCATGCTCTGTAAAAATATAAGTTTATATTAAACTTTGATATTTGCCTTATTTGACACAAGCATGGTCTTTCTTTTATGAGGATTTATGATGCATAGATGAAAAGAGTTGACAAATACAACTGTGTGAAATATTCATGAAATAACACACATATGTCCATATGTCATTACTTGACTGGTAATTAGTACTCATTTTCTGATTTTCTAGATCACGGCGTCGCATTTCGGCTCGAATCGGGACTTTTAGTTCAGGCAATAAATCTCCCCCACTAGCGCGCCTGACGTGGGGTTAATGGGGGTCACGAGTCGGGCTTACGCAATAGTGTTTGTGGGTCACGTTGTCCTCATTAATAGGTGATTTAAATCCTTTATATCTGTCGTCTTTCAATTACCACCACTCATCTGCCTGTTCTATATTCAAGAATCATTTCTCAGCTACAATTCTGTGAAAACGCGATGTTCTTGTGACCATTAGTTTTTAAGTTATGTCTGTTTGAAAACTTCATGTAAAGTGAACAAATTTGAACTGTTATTTCCTAAATATTATCTTCAATTACACAAAAGTGGCAGCTTAAACCTGTAAAATTTTTAT